>PVIA01017903.1:0-14291 GCA_004024845.1 Tonatia bakeri
AGACTATCAGTTGATTTCTCAAAAGAGACCTTAAAGGTAAGAAGGGGCTGGAAAGAAGTATTCCAAGTCATGAAAGGCAAGGACCTACATTCAAGATTGCTCTATCCAGCAAAGCTTTCATTTAGAATGGAAGGGCAGATAAAGTGCTTCCGAGATAAGATTAAGTTAAAGGAATTCATCATCACCAAGCCCTTATTATATGAAATGTTAAAGGGACTTATCTAAGAAAAAGAAGATTAAAAAATGTGTATAGTACAGTGACAGAAAACTCACAATTATTAACAACCACACCTAAAGCAAACACAAACTAAAAAAACAACTATAACAGGAACAGAACCACAGAAATGGAGATCACATGGAGGGTTAGCAACAGGGGAGTGGGAGGAGGAGAGAGGGGGAAAAGGTACAGAGAATAAGTAGCATAGATGGTAGGTAGAAAATAGGGGGAGGGTAAGAATTGTATGGGAAATGTAGAAGCTAAAGAACTTGACACATGGATCTGAACTAAAGGGAGGGAATTTGGGTGGGAGAGGGTGTGCAGGGTGGAGGGGGATGAATGGTGGGAAATGGGACAACTGTAATAGCATAATCAATAAAATATATTAAAAAAAATGGCTAGCAAATTTTATGTAGCTTAAAAGCAAAAGACAAATATTCAACCTGAATCCAGTCCATTTGATTCTGCAGATGAAATCCTCCCCAAAACATTTCCCTTTTAAGTGCCCTGAAAAAAATATGGCCACACATATTGTGAAGTTGATTTAAGCTCTTCTTGTGTTTATGAAGCAGGAGTGGGATTCAGCAATGTTTTCCTGTAGGCTTGTGGTGGCTTGTGGATGGGAGTAGTTAATTATTCTCTGGCCTGATTTACTTGCAGTAGCACTGACTCAGAGATTGAGGCTGTAGAAGCTCTTTCCAAGTTCAGCATCTCACACTGGCCTGAGGTGATTATTGTAATGTCCCAGGGACCCAGATCCCCCCACCGCCCCCCATCCAGTTCAAAATGTAACCCACACTGCACACACAGGCTGACTCCCAGCTATGGACTGGCATGGTGCTGGGCTCCATTAGGGAGCAGTGTGCTTTCCTAAAAGCTTTAGTCCTTGGGGAGGGATGTGTGCGTGAAAGGGAACCAGGCATTTCTTATGCTAGTTGCTTAATCTTTGGGGTATCAGAAAGAGAAGCAAACATATTTTAGATCAATATTTTTAAGGCTTATCTGAGCCTTGTGCCTCTGCCTGGGGCTGGAGCATCAACTGATTCTCCAGTTTCTCTCTCCAGTGTGGGTGTGAACTTGAGCACTTATAATGAATGTCTTGCATTTTTCTCCCCTGGGAAATTTATGTGTATGTGTGACTATGATGGAGAAAAAAGGGGTAATGATAAATTCACAACTGGACATTTGGAGTGCTTGTTTCTTTACAACCAAGTTTTTAACCCCCCTTTCCCCCCATTATTGTCCCCGCCTAAAGCACATTTCTAGATCTTTCTCCTCTAATTACCCATCTCCTATGAAATTTTAATACTTCTGATATGTTGTGTACATGTCCATGGAATGTATATATATCTGTGCTTGATAAATACAAATATATTTTTTGCCCCCTTGGGGGCCATATGGTCCCCACTCATGCTTTACAGTAGTTCACACCTGATCCCCTTGGCAGCCTCTGCCACATAAAAGCAGGAAGAAGGCAGTTTAGCAGGCACTGTGGAGTGTGTGAGCTAATGCAATCGAGTCCTTAGCAAAATACCTGGTACATGAAGTGCGCTTGAAAAATGAGAGGCCATGTTGTTGTTACCATTACTATTCTTTTATGGATCACAGTGATTGCACCTCTCTCTGAGGCTGTGAATTCCCATCATCCTTCAGGGCTGTTCAGAGGTCTGAATCATTCCCAGCCTGGAGCTTCAACCAGACACCAGAGGGGCTTACAAGGTAGTGAGTTGGGGTGGGTGGGGACTGTGACACCAGGACAGCCCACCATGCTCCATTTAAACATGGCAGCTGCTCCTGGGCTACAGCCCAGTGGTGCCAAGCATGGCCAGACAGCTGCCAGGGCCTAGTGGCATCAGACTTATGTTCTCAGGAGAAGCTGGGAATCTGGATTTTTGGTCCAGTCTCCTGACTTGTAAGCATTGACTCAATTAAACAACAAAAACGTTATCAAGTCCCGAAATGCAGTGCTCTTTCTAGTTAACCCAGCGCCCACTCTGCACCTCAGGACTCTCCCCACTTACTTTTGGGGGGTAGTTCTTAACGCCTGTCCCTCTGGCTCTCCTGCCTGGGGAGGGGCTCAGGCTGGGGCCATTCCCGATTGGGACCAAAGCGGATAGCTCCCCTCCCCACCCATCACCCCCTTTCCAGAAGGACCTGGATTCTGTCTGCGGAGGCCGAAGGTCAGGACACCCCAGCCTTACTCGCGGGCATCGGGAGAGTCCGGCTGGCAGGGCTGAGCGCGCAGAAGGAGGCGGCCGGGCTTCTGGGCTAAGAGTGAGAACGCGGACTCAGGGAGGGTGTGCGGCGGGCGGCACCCGGCCTCGCCCAACCTCTCCCCGCGCTGACCTCCGCACCTAGGAATGAAACAGCCCGTTGTTCGCGCGGCCCTCTGACCCCTCCATTCAGGGCGTTGCTTTCTATTCGCCCGGGTCGCGGGTAGGAGGCGAGGAACGCCCGGGATTAGGAGGTTGGATCCACGCCAGGCCTGTGGCCTTAGCCCCGGGGCCACCAGGCGGCCGCGATCAGGCGGGACAACAGATCGGCCCGGGTCCGCTGTAGCACGGCCATGGGCTCCGGCGGCTCCAGCGCCGCGCAGATCCCCGACGCGGACGTCATTCGGCGGGAGACGGGCTGTGAGCAGGGCGCCCGGGGCTCCAGTGGGGTCCTGAGGAAGGCTGGGTGGAGGGATGCGCGAGCCCAGGAGGTCCGAACAGTGATCGCGGGGCCAGGGGCACGGTACTCCTGCAGCCCGGCGTCCAGAGGCAGAGCGGGGTTCCGGAGCCTGGGGACACCCAGGGGTCCTCCAGCCCGGATGGAAGGGGTTGGCTTTGGTCCCTTGGTCTCCCGGAGGGAAGCGCGGGAGGCGCAGAGAGCCTTCTCGGGTCTGGTTACTCGCCTTCAACCTCCAGCTGGCCCCAGGTCTCAGGCGGAATGCACCCTCCGGCCAGCCCCCGACCGCCGCCACCTACTGGGCCTCCCGGGCGTCACCCTTCTGCCTTTCCTCCCACAGTCTCGCAGGCCAGTTTGCTCCGTCTCTACCACCGGTTTCGGGCCCTGGACAGGAACAAGAAAGGTTACCTGAGGTGAGAGGGAGCTGATCTGTGACCTCCCCCTCTGTGTCTCTGACCCTATCCCTCCCTTTGACCCTTCATCTTGGGTCTCTGCCCAACCCGTTTTGAACTACCTTTCCAGCCGCGTGGACCTGCAGCAGATCGGGGCGCTGGCTGTGAACCCCCTGGGGGATCGCATTATAGACAGCTTCTTCCCTGATGGGTGAGCCTTGCTGGGCATGAGGGGATGGAGGGAAAATCTTGCGTGGGAGGGTGGGGGTACTTTAGGGACAGAGGCAAAAAGAGGGCCAAAGTGGCCACTGCCTCTGGTCATTCCACCTCCACCCTGCCCAGGAGTCTGCGAGTGGATTTCCCAGACTTTGTGAGAGTCCTGGCTCACTTCCGACCTGTAGATGAGGACACAGCAACCCGGGACCCTAACGAACCTGAACCCCTCAACAGCAGAATGAACAAACTTCGCTGTGAGTTGGTAGGGTCTCCCCAAGCGAGACCCTAGATTTACCACACCAGTGAGTGGCTCCAGGCACTCCCACCCCCTTCCTGAGACTATTGATGACTCCTTACTGGCCAGGGTGACCTGCTGGAAGAGAACCAGGGAAGACCCACCTTCCCTTACCCCCTCTACTGTCTCCGCAGTTGCATTTCAGCTGTATGATCTGGATCGCGATGGGAAGATTTCCAGGCAGGAGATGCTACAGGTTGGAAGAACACGAGAACAGAGATGTAGTCTGTGATGGCTGGGATGGTTGAATGGAGTGATTGTGGGGCTTCGGTAGATAATTGCCGGGTTGGGGATGCAGATGATCGGAGTGTTGGTTGGGCAATGGGAATGGGTGCAGTTGGAGTGTGGGTTAGTTGGGAGGTGGCGGGGTGCTACAGTGGGGGATGAGGTTAGCAATAGATCAGTGGTTCTCAGCTGGGGGTGATTTTTGCCCCCTGAATGACATTGCCAATATCTGGAGACATTTTTGGTTATCGCAGCTGGGGAGGGTGGAAGCAACTGGCACCTTGGTGGGCGGAGGTCAGGAATGCTGCTAAACTTATAATATACAAGCTAGCACCCCCCCCCCCGATACACACAAGGAATTATTTGGCCCCAAATGTCAATAGTGCTGAGACTGAAAAACTCTGGGATAGATGTGATGAAGTGGAATTTGAGAATGGGGTGGAGGATGGATGGAGGCTGGATTCTGAGACTGCAGTTGAGTAATGAGCCTGGGCATACTGTTGAGGTGAGTGTGGGAAAGTGAGGGACAGATGGGGGTTTGCGTGGTGAAGCAATAGGGGGAATTGGTGGATATGGTAGGAAGTGATTGGAATGGAGTGAACAGTGGATGAGGGATGGATTATGAAATTGTTAATAACTTTTGGGGCTATGTGGATGAGGTTGGGGGTGGTGTTAGTAGTTCCTGTGCCTCCTGTTTATAGTCATCTCTTCCTCCACCTACCAGGTACTCCGGCTGATGGTTGGGGTACAGGTGACAGAAGAGCAGTTGGAGAGCATTGCTGACCGCACAGTGCAGGAGGCTGATGAAGATGGAGATGGGGCTGTGTCCTTCCTGGAGTTCACCAAGGTCAGAATGCCCTTGGGGCCTGAGAAGTTGAAAGCATGAGTCCCTAGGACGGATGGACATGGGAATTGAAGCTTGAAGGAGGAGGGCAAAGACAGGGGTTCCCAGAAATGGTGGGGCTTTAGGAATGGAAGAGGTTGGGGGAATAGAGGACTGTACTTCAAGTCCTTCTGACTATCACCCATCTTTACCAGTCCTTGGAGAAGATGAACATTGAACAGAAGATGAGCATCCGGATCCTGAAGTGACCTTCATTGTGCATCTGGCCACCTTGAAAAGAACAGTTCTGCCTGGGGTTCATCCTTAGCATCCATGGAGGGATGGGCTCCAATAAAATGTATTTTTACATGTACAGTGAACTATATTTAGGGTCAAAGAGGCAAAGCTGAATGGGTGTGTACTAAAGTCTAACTCATTTGATCCTGGATCTGCAAATCAGCCAATAATCTTGATTGCAAGTGACTGAAATGCCAAATCAAAGGGACTTCAGTTAAAAAGGGACTTTTTGGACTCATAAAAGTGTGAAAGTGTCTTCAGGCACAGCTGGATCCAAGAGCTCTCATGATGCTATCTGGACTCAGTTATTTTCCATCAGTCAGTTTTGGGTTTTTTTTGTATGTGTTGGCTTTATTCTAGAAAGGGTCTTTCCTCATGGTGGAGGATGGCCACCACTTGCTCCAGGCTTCCTCAGTAACCCAGTGGGAACAGATTTTGTTTTCCAATAATTTCAAGCAAAGAGTGTCATCAGCTCACTGGGGCCTTGTCCCTACTTCAGGGGAAGGGAATATTCTGATTAGCCTGGTGTGTGTCATGTGCTAACTGCTATAGCCAAGAAATAGGTACTGAGAACTCAGGATGGGGTAAGGGATGTTTACTTAAACTTTAAGCCTTAAAGGACAACAAAGTGCTATTATCAGAAGAAGGGGGATGATGTTGGTCAGACAAAATGAGATATCCATTACTGTTAAGTTGACCAAATGGATGGATTCCTGAAGTCCTCTTAAACGGGTTTTCACTTGATCCCATGAGTGCATGCTGGTGTGATTTGGGTGGAGGGGGAGAGAGGTGATATTAAAATAATAAACAAGACATGCCTTCCTATAATATGAAATAGTTCAAAGTTTTGGAGAGTAATTTTATTCTTTTTAGTGGTAAGATTTTTTAATGGTGTTGACACATCGCAGAAAGAGTGTGAGAGTCACATAAAAGCATGAGATTCTAGGTCTGGAGAAAAGCACTTTGGCTGTACCTATGGGAGATGTGTCGGTGACCTGCCCAAGTCCTCTCCCAGAACTGTGCTGGAGTTGTCTTATATCAACACATGACAGCCAACTGTGCTCATATTTTCCTAACTCTGCTTTCAGTGATGTCACACTGGCACCTTGAAATTGGCTGTTGTGGGAATATATACACTAGAGGCTCTGGCAAATGCAATAGGCAGGGCTTTTCCACATAGGAGAGGCTGTTGTCAAACCTTTATTTGCACACTGGCTGTCAGGCCTCACTATTACCATATACTCATATGCCAGTGGTTCCCGATCCCCAGCTTTGGTGAGGTATAATTGGTATGCAAAAAATGTACATAATTAATATATACAATTTGATCCCTGGCTGGTGTTGCTCAGTGGATTGAGCACAGACTGTGAACCAAAGGGTCACTGGTTTGATTCCCAGTCAGAGCACATGCCTGGGTTATGGGCCAAGTCCCCAGTTCGTGGTACTCGAGAGGCAACCACACATTGATGTTTCTCTCCCTCTCTTTCTTCCTCCCTTCCCCTCTCTAAAAATAAATAAATAAAATCTTTTTAAAAAAACTGCACATAATTAATATATACAATTTGATGAGTTTGTACATAATCAAGGTAATAAACATGTTCATCATCTCCAAAAATTTATCCCTTTGTTTTTTAGTGTTTTTTTTTAAAAAAGTTTGTATTTACTTATTTTTAAAGAGAGGGGACAGGAGGGAGAAAGAGAGGGAGCAAAACATTGATGCATGAGAGAAACATTGACTGGTTGCCTCTTATACATTCTCCAACTAGGGACTGGGTCCACAACCCAGGCATGTGTCCTGACCTGGAATCTAACTGGTGACCTTTTGCTTTGCGGGATGACACTCAACCCATGAAGACATACTAGCCAGGGTTAGTGGTTTTCTTTTTGCTTATTTGTTGTTTTGTAAGTGTTTAGTAAGCACACACAACATGAGATCTACTTGCTTAACACATTTTTAAAAATTACTTTATTGTTCAATTACAGTTGTCTGCATTTTCCCCCCTTAACACAATTTTTAAGTGCATAATGCCTTATTGTTAACTCTGGGCACTATGTTGCACAGCAGAGCTCTGGAACTTACCTTGTATAACTATAACTTTATATCCACTGTACAGCAGTTTCCCATGTCCTCCTCCCCCATCCCATGGTAACCACCATTCTATTGTCTACTTCAGTGATTTTCAACCTTTTTCATCTCTTGGCACACATAAACTAATAACTAAAATTCTGTGGCAAACCAAAAATATGTTATATTTTCACTGATCTGAGAAAAAGTAGGTATAATTTTCATTCATTTATACTGGGTGGCTATTGTTGTGTTGGTTGTTGTCATTTTTTATTTGACAATTTAAGGGAAAAGAGGTCAGTGCCCCTGACTAAATAGTTAGGTATTGCATGTCTTAAAAATACTTGCAGTGCACTAGTGTGTCTCTGCGCTAGTGGTTGAATGCACAATGGTTGAAAATTGCTGGTCCATTTCTATACATTTGATTATTTCAGTCTCCTCATATAACAGGAACTGTGCTGTATTTCTTTCTCTGGCTGTCTTATTTCACTTAGTATAATGTTTCCAGTTCCATTCATGTTGTCACAAAGAGTAGGCTTTCTTTCTTATTAAAGACTGAATAATATTCCATTGTATGTATATACACATATATCTATTGATGGACATTTGGGTTGTTTTCATATCTTAGTTATTGTGAATGATGCTGCAACGAACATGAAGGTACAGATATCTCTTTGAGATAATGATTTTATTTCTTTTGAATATTCACCCGGATGCGGGACTGCTGCATCATATGGCAGTCCTGTTTTAATTTTTTGAGGAAACTCCATGGCTCCTTCACACAAGCATGGGTGCTACTCTGCCCTGGGACCTTTGCCAGATATCTGCATGTATTCAGCCTGTGTGAGGGGCAGGTGCAAGTACCAGGGTGTTCATGACCCTTGGAGCAGATCTCAACCAATGACAGATGGAAATTGTGGATACTCACCTCAGTTTCTTCACTCATTAGGTGGGACAGTTTAGAGGCATGTTCTCTCCAGCCTCAGAATTTTCCAGCAGGTAAGGGCCTTATTTGCCTTCAAATAAGCCCCCTTGTTAAAGTCCCCTTGGTGGCCCCTTTTTGTTCCTGTCTCATGTTCACACTCCCGTTAGTGCTTCCTGGGTCACTTTACAAATAAACAACTGCTGTGAAATCCTTGTCTCATGGCACTTCTGGGGAAACTCAACCTCTGGGGTATTAGATCTTCCAGAACATGAGCCCACACTCCCTATGGTTGTGGGCACTCAATGGGATTCTTTGAGGAAGCACTGTGTAGGGTGATTGTATAACTCCTGGCATTATCTGACTTTGGAGAGTCTGAGGTCATATGGATAAAGACTATGCACCTTTGGGGATCTAGGTATTGTCTGGGATGGTATATTAACTCCATTTCAACATTTGCATTTGATTGTAGCATGATTCTGACAGATGAGTCTCATAGTTGAGAAGAGGAAGCAAAGAGGGTATATGATTTCTGAGAGAATTTTGTGACTCTTGTTAGAGGATTGTTATATGAACAAAGATTTCATGATTGAGGGATGTTTGTTTAGTCTCTGGGTCTATTAAAGGTGTGTGTGTGGAGGGGGTTGTATAAAGCTCAGCGAATGGCTATTTTTTCCAGGCAGTGTGGAGGAAGGTTTGTATAGAGAAAGAAATACAGGAGAGATAGATAGATACAGAGATAGAGGGACAGACAGAGAGATGGTAGAGACTGACTTTCTTTAAAACTGGTCCATTTTTCTCAAATCACATTTTATTATATATTTCAATATATTTTATGGATTATGCTACTACAGTTGTTTTATTTTCCCACCTTTATTCTCCTCTGCCCTGTGCACCCCATCCCACCCCATTCCCCCACTTTAGTTCTTGTCCATGGGTCGTACATATAAGTTCTTTGGCTTCTACATTTCCTATACTCTTCTTAACCACCCCACCCCCCGTCTATCTTCCACCTACCATTTATGCTACTTATTCTCTGTACCTATTCCCCCTCTCTCCCCACCCACTCCCCCACTGATAACCCTCCATGTGATCTCCATTACTGTGACTCTCTTTCTGTTCTACTTGTTAGCTTAGTTTCTTTTTGTTTTAGGTTTGGTTGTTAATAACTGTGACTTTGTTGTGATTTTACTGTTCACAGTTCTTATCTTCTTTTTCTTAGGTAAGTCCCTTTAACATTTCATATAATAAGGGCTTGGTGATGATGAACTCCTTTAACTTGACCTTATCTGGGAAGCACTTTATCTGCCCTTCCATTCTAAATGATAGCTTTGCTGGAGAGAGTAATTCTGGATGTAGGTCCTTGCCTTTCATGACTTGGAATACATCTTTCATACCCCTTCTTGCCTGCAAGATTTCTTTTGCGAAATCAGCTTACAGTCTTATGGGCACTCCTTTATAGGTAATCATCTCCTTTTCTCTTGCTGCTTTTAAGATTCTCTCCTTATCTTTCATCTTGGCTAATGTAACTATGATGTGCTTTGGTGTGTTCCTCCTTGGGTCCAACTTCTTTGTGACTCTCTGGGCTTCCTGGACTTCCTGGAAGTCTATTTCCTTTGCCAGATTAGGGAGGTTCTCCTTCATTATTTGTTCAAATAAGTTTCCAATCTTGCTCTTCCTCTTCTCCTTCTGATACCCCCATGATTCAGATGTTGGAACATTTAAAGATGTTCTAGAACATTTAGGAACTTTTAAACGTTTTTAGGAATGTTTAAAAGTTCCTCAAAATTAGATGCCTCTAATTTTTTAATATAGTTTATTGATTATGCTATTACAGTTGTTCCATTTCCCCCCATTCACTCCCCTCCACCCTGCACACCCTCTCCCACCCACATTCCCCCGCTTTAGTTCATGTCCATGTGTCATACTTATAAGTTCTTTAGCTTCTACATTTCCCATACAATTCTTACCCTGTCTATTTTCTACCTACTATCTATGCTACTTATTCTCTGTACCTTTCCCCCCTCTTTCCTCCTCCCACTCCCCTGTTGCTAATCCTCCATGTGATCTCTATTTCTGTGGTTCTGTTTCTGTTATAGTTGTTTGCTTAGTTTGTGTTTGTTTTTGTTCTTGTTTTAGGTGTGGTTGTTAATAATTGTGAGTTTGCTGTCATTTTACTGTTCATATTTTTTATCTTCTTTTTCTTAGATAAGTCCCTTTAACATTTCTTGTAATAAGGGCTTGGTGATGATGAACTCCTTTAACTTGACCTTATCTGGGAAGCACTTTATCTGCTCTTCCATTCTAAATGAAAGCTTTGCTGGATAGAGCAATCTTGAATGTAGGTCCTTGCCTTTCATGACTTGGAATATGTCTTTTCAGCCCCTTCTTGCCTGCAAGGTCTCTTTTGAGAAATCAGCTGACAGTCTGATGGGAACTCCTTTGTAGCTAACTATCTCCCTATCTCTTGCTGCTTCTAGGATTTTCTCCTCAATTTTAATCTTGGCTAATGTACTGATGATGTGCCTTGGTGTGTTCCTCCTTGGGTCCAACTTCTTTGGGACCCTCTGAGGTTCCTGGACTTCCTGGAAGTCTGTTTCCTTTGCCAGATTGGGGAAGTTCTCCTTCATTATTTGTTCCAGTAACTTTTCCACTTGTTGTTCTTCCTCTTTTCCTTCTGGTGCTCCTATAATTCAGATATTGGAACATTTAAAAATATTCTGGAGGTTCCTAAGCCTGTCCTCATTTTTTTGAATTCTTGTTTCTTCATTCTGTTCTGGTTGAATGTTTATTTCTTCTTTCTGGTCCACTCCCTTGATCTGAGTCCCAGTTTTCTTTCCGTCACTGTTGGTTCCCTGTGCATTTTCCTTTATTTCACTTAGCTTAGCCTTCATTTGTTCATCTAATTTGTGACCAAATTCAACCAATTCTGTGAGCATCCTGATCACCAGTGCTTTGAATGAGCATCCTGATCACCAGTGCTTTGAACTGTGCATCTGATAGGTTGGCTATCTCTTTGTTGCTTAGTTGCATTCGTTCTGAAGCTTTGATCTGTTCTTTCATTTGGGCCATTATTTTGGTCTTGGTACACCTGTTACGTAGTAAGAGGCAGAGCCTTAGGTGTTTACCAGGGCAGTGCAGCTCATGTCATTGCGTGGTGACATTGTCAGTGGGGGAGGTGTCTGAGAGGGAACAGTGCTGCTTTTTCTGCTCTCTGCTAGTTTTCAGTCACTTCCCCCACTACCCACAATCACATTGGGCCTTTCTGGTGCTGATTCTTGGGTGAGTGGGCTTGTGTACATTCTAGAACTGTGTTGGTCTCTCCAATGAACTCTCCTGTGAGGCTAGGAGTTTCTCCCGCTGCTGCCTCAACCCCTACAGGTGTTTTCAGTCAGAGGTTTGAGGCTTTATTTCCCCACACTGGGATCCTGGGTTGTGTGGTCTGTCCTTCTCCAGTGGTTCATCCCGGTTTATCTGCACACGAATGTGGGGCCTCCTGGTCCTCTAGTTGCCACCTTGTCCACCCCAGTCCTCCAGCTGCTGCCTTGTCTTGAGTCCTCTCTGCCCAGCTGCCTGTCTCTGCCCCTCCTACCAGTCTGGATGAATGTTTTTTATTTAACTCCTTGGTTGTCCCACTTCCATACAGTTTGATTTTCTGTCAGTTCTGGTTGTTTTTTGTTTTTAAGTTTGTTGTTGTCCCTCTTTTGGTTGTGCGAGGAGGCACAGTGTGACTACCTTTGCCTCTATTTTGGCCGGAAGTCCTCAAATCATATTTTATTGATTATGCTAACACAGTTGTCCCAATTTTCTCCCTTTGTCCTCCTCCACCCCAACTCCCTCAGGCATTCTCTACACCATTGTTCATGTCAATGGGTATGTGTATAAGTTCTTTGGCTACTCCATTTCCTTTACTGTACTTTGCAGCCCCATGGCTATTCTGTAAGTACATATTTGTACTTATGCCTTCATCTCTTCTCCCATTACCCCACACCTGCCTCCCATCTGGCATCTATCAAAAATCTCCCCATATCTATGATTCTGTCTCTGTTCTTCTTAATTGCTTAGTTTGTTTTTTCAATTCAATTATTGATATGTATTTTTCCCATTTTATTGTTTATAGATTTGATCTTTTTTAAAATAAGTCCCTTTGATTTTTCTTTTTTAAATTCATTATTTTTTTTTATTTTAATTGTTTATCAAGTTCAGTTTTCTGCCATTTACTCCCATCCCAGCCCACCCCACCCCCAGGCCTCTCCACCTCCCTCCCGTTTCCACCCTCCCCTTGTTTTTGTCCATGTGTCCTTAATAGTTGTTCCTGCAAACCCTTCCCCTTTTCCCCTGAAATCCTCCCCCCCCTCTGGTCACTGTCAGCCTGTTCTCTATTTCAGTGTCTTTGGTTATATTTTGCTTATTTGTTTGTTTTGTTGATTAGGTTCCTGTTAAAGGTAAGATCATATGGTATTTTTCTTTCACCGCCTGGCTTATTTCACTTAGCATAATGCTTTCCAGTTCCATCCATGCTGTTCTAAAGGGTAGGAGCTCCTTCTTTCTTTCTGCTGCATAGAATTCCATTCTGTAAATGTACCATAGTTTTTTGATCCATTCATTTGCTGATGGGCACTTAGGTTGCTTCCAACACTTGGCTATTGTAAATTGTGCTGCTATGAACATTGGGTGCAAAGGTTCTTTTGGATTGGTATTTCAGGGTTCTTAGGATATACTCCTAGCAGTGGAATTGCTGGGTCAAAAGGCAGATCCATTTTGACATGTCATATAATATTTTGGTGATGTTGAACTCCTTTATTTTCTTCTTGTTGGGAAGCTCTTCATCTGCCTTTCAATGTTAAACCATATCTTTGCTGGGTACAGCAATCTTAGCTGTAGGTCCCTGCTTTTTATGACTATGAATATTTCTTGCCATTTCCTTCTAACCTTCAAAGTTTCTTTTGAGCTGAAAGTCTTAGGGAAACTTCCCTGTAGATAACTGACTGGGTTTCTCTTTCTGCTTTTAAGATCCTCTCTTTATCTTTAACCTTTGGCATTTTAATTATGTTGTGTCTTGGAGTGGGCCTCTTTGCAACCATGTTGTTTGGGACTCTCTATACTTCCTGGACTTGTAGGTCTATTTCCTTCATGAAATTAGGGAAGATTTCCTTTCATTATTTTTTCAAATAGATTTTCAATTTCTTGCTCTTTCTCTTCTTCTGGCTCTCCTATGTTGCAAATGTTGGAATGCCTGAAGTTGCCCCAGAGGCTCTTTACCCTATCCATGTTTTTTGAATTCTTTTTTCTTCTTGTTGTCCTAACTGGTTGTATTTTGCTTCCTTATGTTCCAAATCATTAATTTGATTCTCCACTTCATCCACTCTACTGTTGTTTCCTTGTAAATTGTTCTTTATTTCAATGAGTGTATCCTTCATTTCTGACTGGATGTTTTTAGAGAGAGGGAAAGGGAAGGAGTAAGAGAGGGAGAGAAACATCAATGTGTGGTTGCCTCTTGAGCACCACAAACTGGAGACTTGGCCTACAACCCAGGCATATGCCCTGACTGGGAATGGAATGGCAACCCTTTTGTTTGCAGGCTGTCATTCAATCCACTGAGCTAGACCAGCCAGGGCTTCTCACTAAGTTTCTTGAGCATCCTTATAACAAGTGTTTTGAACTCTGCATCTGATAGATGATCTCATCTCCATTTTGTTTAGTTCTTTTCCTGGAGTTTTGATCTGTTCTTTCATTTGGGCCATGTTTCTTTGTCAACTCATTTGGGCAGCCTCCCTATGTTTGTTTCTATGTATTAGGTAGAGCTGCTATGACTCCCTGTCTTGGTAGCATGGTATAGTAGGTGTAGTAGGTGTCCTGTAGGATCCAGTGGCATAACCTCCCCTGTCACCCAAGCTGGATACTCGAGGTGTGCTCTTCGTGTGGGCTGAGTATACCGTCCTCTTGTAGTTGAGCCTTGATTGGTATTGGCAGGTTGATGGAGGGATTTACCCAGGCCAGTCAGCTACAAGGACTGGCCATGACCACTGACCAGCAACCTTCACCCTCCATGGAGGATCAGTTGTGCAGGGGGAGGGTGGTGCTCTGACATGGTATGTAGCTGTCCACTGGATGCACAGGCACTGGGGTTTCTTGGGTGGTGCAGGCCAAGGTCAGCCTCAAACTCTGT
>PVIA01017904.1:0-14290 GCA_004024845.1 Tonatia bakeri
AAGTTTGCTTGCTGCTTGCAAATAAAAGGGCTAGGCTGTAAGCATTAGGCGCGGCTCTCACTTGGAAGCCCTGACGGGTATAGTGTCCTAGGACACTCTGAGAGTTCGCCCCTGTCAGGTAAAACCGTGGCCAATATATAACATCTTTGGAACCCAGAAAGTCTCCAGCATTTGGTGTCTCGCTCTCTGAATACAACACACACCACCCCTGCGTGTTTGCCACTTTGTCCTTATTCCCTCCTTGTGGCTTCAAGCATCCAGGTCCCTCCTGGTGCTGCTCAAACCTTGTTTACAGGGGAGGGAGCCGTTGACCTGGCTCTCTCTCTCAAGAATCTTGCAGCAGACCTGGCAGGCACCAGGCCTGGGGCTGCAGCCACTCTGGTCCCCGTGCTGATCCTGGGGACCTTATTGTCCCAAAGCACTCTCCTTACCATCTGATTTTGCAATGTCCTCTACGATTTTGGCCTCCAATCTTCAAATATGCCGAGATACCATGTGCTGTTTACTCTGTTCCTCAGAAGATCGGCTAGGTGTCCCACCTGTGCACAGGGGGAAGTGGACTCCGCTCCCACCTATCTCGCCACCATCGTAAACCATTTTTTGTTTATCCATTCAATCATTAGTGGACACTTAGGTTGATTCCACCTTTCGGATATTGAGACTAATGCTGCTATAGATGCGGAGTACAAATATGTGTTGAAATCCTTGCTTTTAGTTGTTTTGGATATATAGCAAGAAGTGGAATTTCTGGAGCATATGGTAATTCTATTTTTAATTTTTTTACCTACCATAATGTTTTCCATAGCAGCTGCACCATTTTACATTTCCGCCTATGGTGCATAAGGGTTTCTATTTCTCACTTCCTTGCCAACTCTTTCTTTTTTCCTCCCTCCCTCCCTTCCTTCCCTTCCTCCCTGCCTTCCTTCCTCCCTTTATTTCATTTTTTTCTTGCTGGTAGCAATTCTACTGAGGTGGTATCTCATTGTTGTTTCAGTTTACACTTCCCTAATGATTAGTGATACTGAACATCTCTCTTCATGCTCCTTGTGTGTCTATTCATCATTTGTATATCTTCTTTGGAGAAATGTTTATTCTAGTTCTTCGCTCATTTTTTCATCAGATTATAAGAGTTCTTTATATCCCAGGAAAGTTATATATTTTTTTAATATTATCTAATTTAATTCTCATATTACTATGGATAGAAGTATCATTGACTCCACTTTTCAGCTGAGGACCCTGAAATACAGAGAGAGAAATTAACTTATAATTAATTCCCTAATCAAATATTTATTGTTCACTCACTATGAGTATGATATTACTGAAAGTAATGAGGATACAACAGTGAGAAAAAACACTGACAAAAATCCTTGCCCTTCTACAGCATTCATTCCAGTGTGGAGACACAAAATAAACAAGAACATCAAATACAGAACACATTATGTTTAGAGAGCTTCCTGTAAGCATTTTTAAAGAGTAGATCTGCTGGCTACAAATTCTCTTAGCAAGGATGGGAAGGGTAACTCATTACTACTAGGTTTGGGTAGAAGGCTAGGCTCCCCACATGGTATCAACTAACAACATGATAGGTAGGAGAACTCATTACTATCCTTGGAGAATGAAAATGCTGACCTTCTCAGGCCTCTCTAACGTCACCCTCATGTCATAGTTGGGGCCCTTCATTACTATCTGGAGAGGGTGAATTCTAAGCTTTTCATTTGATCTTTGCTGATGTGGGTGGGCGGTGGGCACAGTTGTTTATAATGGTGTTAAGTTTCAGTAGAGTAGTTATTTTCTAAGTTTTCTGTCATGGTGGGCTGTCCCTTTCCTGTTCCTTTGACTAGAAAGAGCAAGCTGTTTAGGTTTGTGCCTTTTGGTGTTTCAGATAGGTGGCATCTTCCTGGGATATTTGTGGCAAAAGGAAACTCCAGGGAACTGTCAACCATGTTACTCTAGTCTTGAGGTCCCTTGCAATCTGACTTCTTTTTTCTGCTTTTTAGACTTATGTTTGTTTTATGTATAATGTCTAGAATTTTCAGTAGTACTTCACAGCAGAATTACAGAAAATATGTCTACTCCATCCTCCTGAAAATGGAAGTCCCTGCGTAATTTTAGGGATATTAGCTTATTTAAATAATTGCAATATGGCTTCTTGGTAAGATGGTGGAGTAGGTAAATCCTATACTCACTTCATCACACGATCACATCAAAATTATAACTGAACTACAGAACAACCATCTTTGAGAAACATCTGAAGTCCAGCTGTACAGAACTTCTATAACTAAAGATATATAGAAGAAATCATGCAGACAAAGAGTAAAGAAAATAACTATATATAAATAAAAATACTGGCACTATAATTATGAACAAACTCAGCTTAAGTAACTTGCTCAAGAGGCTGTGTTCTGACCTAATGCCATATAGCTAATATGACCTTGATGCAGACCCTGGCTTGTGGGGTCTGCCACATTGTGCATGAGGCACGAGAAATTCACACAGACTACTGAGTCCTATGGAGGAAAAGGGACAGCGTGGCTTTTCTCTCAAGAGGAGAAAAGCCTTGGCTCTTGCTGTGACCAGTCTTTATTTCTTTTTTGGGCCCATTACATGATGGTCCTCATTTACTATGCACAGGTTCGCTTTAGGTAGTTACCTTTTACAGAAAACAAAGGTGACAATGCCACTAATCACATCATAGTAGAAGGATATTTGCAAATGCAAAAGGAAAAGTGGTTGGACCAGTTACACTCCATCCTGGGGAGGTTTAGCATAGATTTTAGGAAGTTACAGTAGGCACTTGCTGCCTTAATTCAGGGTGAGGGAGTTTTAGCAAAAGCAAGTCTCAAAGCGGCATAGGTACAATGCAGGCCTGATTCCCCATGAAAGAACCTATCTGTGGGTATGTGCCCTGTCTGGGCCCACACCATGCAGAACAGTCTCCTATATGATCTCACCATGCTTTTTTGCCAACAATAATACATGTATTTATGGAACTCCACTGCAGTCCTGTCACTGTCCCAGTTGCCTTCATATACTGTGTAGTCAGGTACTTATTTATTCTCTCTAATAAGTCTTATAT
Source organism: Tonatia bakeri (assembly GCA_004024845.1). Classification (NCBI taxonomy): domain Eukaryota; kingdom Metazoa; phylum Chordata; class Mammalia; order Chiroptera; family Phyllostomidae; genus Tonatia; species Tonatia bakeri. Next base: position 3,077 of record PVIA01017904.1, read on the forward strand.
CTACTTTTTGCTAACCTTGTATGCCCTTGCTGTGATCTCTTAATGGTCTGCATTAGAATGATCTTGTTTTTATGATGGGACCTTGCTCTTAATGCCTTATGCTGACAGCTAACACATGCCCTCACATGGGTAAAGAATTAGGCTTCGTGGAAATATGGTTAATACACAACAGAATTTGACCCTCTGATGTTACATATTTTACACAATCTTTTTTGTCTGTTTTTAATCAAAGAGTTCTTTTGAATTTGTTACCAGAAACCAGCAGGCAGTGGGGCCCACATCTGTGGACAATTCAGCCCTTCTCCTCTCCTTGGTTGGGTGTCAACGAAACCACATGGAAAGACTGTGGCTTTGACATGGACCCACCCAGTGAAATGGCCAGCAGGTGACCTAAAGGATTTAACTGCCTGTCTGATGTAGTGAAAATTAAATTTTTGAGGAAGAATTCTTAATATTTTATTGGTTTAGACATTATCTTACAGTGCAATGGGGGGAAAATAGAGAACCTTTAATTTTCCATTGGTGACTGTTATTGTGGAGACATTTCTGATGTGTATTTGAGAGAGAGAAACTAATTTAAGTGCTCACTGGAGTCATTTGGGCCTCACTTGTGAATAAAACATGCCATGTAATTGCAGCAACACAGCCAACACACATGTATATGTAGAATTGATGCTTATTATCTTGTCAATTAACACAAAATGAAACAGGATTGTCGGCTTTGTTATTGTTAGTAATCTACCACTCATTAAGAGGGTTTGGAATCTCTTTGGTTAATCCACGGGTTTTTAATTTAGAATTGTAATGCCCAGCTTCATAAAATATGCTTAAAGAGGCTTGACAGAAAGCTAGAAAAAATTCTTTACCCTGACAAGATAATGCTCATTTGCACTTTCCCTAAAATGGTAGCTTATGTGCGGAAAAAGCTTGCTTTCAAAGTATGTACACACACACACACACAGATAACTTTCAATACATTATGTTTAGAGAGCTTCCTTGTTTAAGTATTTTTATTGATTATGCTATTACACTTTTCCCAATTTTCCCCCCTCTATCCCCCCTCCATGCTGTGCCCACAACCCTCTAGGATACCCCCACCTGCTCAGTTCATGTCCATGGGTTGTACATATAAGTTCTTTGAGTTCTCTGTTTCCTATATCAGTTTTTATCTTTCCCCATCTATTTTATGCCTACTAATTATGTTTCTTCCTTATACCTTTTCCCCACTATTCCTCCTCCCCTGCCCCACTGAAAACCCTCCATGTGATGTCCATTTCTCTGATTCTGGTCCTGTTCTAGTCGTTTGCTTAGTTTTTTTTTTCATTGTTTTCTTTTCTTTTAGGTTCATTTGTTGATAATTGTGAGTTTGTTGTCATTTTATTATTCACATTTTTAATCTGCTTTTTCTTAGATAAGTCCCTTTAACATTGGTATAATAAGGGCTTGGTGACGATGAACTCCTTTAAGTTGAGCTTATCTGGGAAGCACTGCCCTTCTATTCTAAATGAAAGCTGTGCTGGATAGAGTGATCATGGATATAGGTCCTGCCTTTCACGACTTGAAATACTTCTTTCCAGTCCCTTCTTGCCTATAAAGTTTCTTTTGGGAAATCAGTTGATAGCCTTATGGACACTCCTTTGGAAGTAACTCTCTCCTTTCTTCTTGCTGCTTTTAATATTCTCTCCTTATCTTTAATCTTGGGTAGTTTAATGATGATGTGCCTTGGTGTGTTCCTCTTTGGGACTCTCTGGGCTTCCTGGAATTCCTGGAAGTCTATTTCCTTTGCCAGATTACGGAAGTTTTCCTTCATTATTTGTTCAAATAAGTTTTCAACTTCTTGCTGTTGTTCTTCTCCTTCAGGCATCCCTATAATTTGGATGTTGGAATGTTTCAGGTTGTCTCCAAGGTTTGTAAGTCTTCACTTTTTTTTTTGAATTCTTGTTTCTTCATTCTGTTCTGGTTGGATGTTTATTTTTCCCTTTTGTTCCAAATCATTGCTTTGAGTCTTGGTTTCCTTTCTGTCACTGTTGGTTCCTGATTATTTTTCTTTACTTCATTTTGGGTATCTTTCATTTTTCAGCCAACCTCAATCAGTTCTGTGAGCATTTTGATTACCAGGTCTTTAAATCCTCCATTAGATATGTTGGCTATCTCCTCATCGCTTAGGTCTCTTTCTGAAGCTTTGCTCTGTTCTTTCATTTGGGCCATATTTCTTTGTGTTGGTGTACCTGTTAAGTTGTAAGGGGGCAGGGCCTTAGGTATTCGCCTGGACAGGGCAACCAACCCTCTTTGCTGTGCTGCGGTGCTGCCTGTGCAGGAGGGGCCAGAGAGGGAACAGTGTAGTTTACCTGCTTGGCTCTAGCCCACTTTCTAACTCTCATATGAGACTGGGAGTTTCTCCCACTAGGGCAACCACTGTAGTCCACCATCAACTATGAGTCTCAGTTTCACCATCAGCCAGCCCCACCCACACAGTCTGCCATCTCGCCATGATTTTTCTTAGCTGGGCCCGCTCGCATGGCCTTGCCTTCAGTTCTTACCAGTCTCGTTGTTCTGGTTGATTTTTTTCTTTAGTTCCTTTGTTGTTGGAGTTCCTTGCAGTTTGATTTTCTGGTGCTTCTAGTTGTTTATTTATTTTAGCTTGGTTGTTTTCCACCTTTTGGTTGTGCGAGGAAGAGAAGGGTTTCTACCTACGCTTCCATCTTGGTTGGAAGAGAGCTTCCTTTGAATATATGTATATATATTAAAACTTTTTAAATTTGTTTTTGAATAAATAACACATTTTCATAGTTTAACCCAATAATAGGCATGGGGTGAAGAAATATCTTTTTCAAATCATGCGCCCATCTGCCCAGTTCCTTCCTCTCCCTTATTCCGAATTAGTTCTAAAATCTGATATGTTTCTTAAGAAAATTTCATGCATAGTTTTCATATAGTATCAAAATGATCTTAAGTCATTTAGGGCACTAGGCACAGAATAAAAGAAGATATAAATTCCTAACTACCACACCAGGTATTCAGTAGAGACATGAGTGACACGTGATGGTTTCTCTCCCTTGCTCTCTACTGTGAATCTCTCTGGAGCTGTGTGCCTCCTGTCTGACTTGTAAAGAACTACTTTCTGTGTTTCTGCAAGGGAGAGAACTACCAGAACTGTTAAGCTCAATAATTGGGAGTACTGGGGGGGCTGGCTATTGTCTTGGTGGAGTTAGTGCTTTGCTGTCCCTTCCTCCAACCTGATGACTATTCCTTTTCTTGGTGCTCTGTTTCCTTTCCTCTTATCCCCCTCAGTAAAGGAGTCCTCAGCCTTCACCCAGATCATTATGTTTCTCATCTATGTCTCCAGTACATGACTTTCAAGCACAGTGGAAATTTTTTTCTATCCTGGTGTCCAAGTTTGAGACTCATCTGCACTGAAGAAGTAAAAATGGTCTGATATAAATCTCCATTGGTGTTCCAGTGTTAAAGGGAATGTGATTAACCTGGAGAGATTTGCAATCCCAGAATACTAGCAAGATCTATTTTAAAAAGCTTTTGTTTTTTCTCTATTTGAAGCATATCCTCACCATAGTGTGCATATGGGGTTTAAAAATATTGTGTTGGTAAAATTGGCCTTTTAACACTCAAAACAGCTGGCAATACATCTTCCTACTGGCATGCTTGAAACTGGACAGATTCAAATAAAGATAACCAAGTTGTAAACAGAAATATCCAATCTGGAGCCCAGCAGAGATATTAATACACAGAAGAATCTATTTGGAGGATTCTAATTTCCCTAATCAAAATATACTTCCTATTGAGCTCTGACTTAGGAAAGTGGGGCATCAGCAAGTTGCCTTGAAATCTTCAGCACCTGTCATGATGATAAATTGTTACATGGCACATATGTTGGAGTAAATCCCACTATCAATTTGAAGTTGTTAAGTCATTTGTAGGTTTCAGGGAGCACAGACTACCTCAAATAGCATCCAAATAACCTCTACCTGCATGGATCATCAAGAATTCTAGTCTCTTTCATGTACTCTGAAATTTCTTCTTTCAAACATCTAATTTAGAATGTGTCGCTTTTAGAAGGAACATGAGGACACATTTTGGAACCATTTCTTCATAGTTGCATGAGTTGATGTGTCCCCCTGTGTTCTTTCCAAAAGTGACACATACTAAATTGGATATTTGATATTCAGTAACCAACACTAACTGGGTGCCCAGTATACCAGGCACTGTATCAATGGCTGAGGGCTACACATAGGGTCCCCACTCTCATAATGCTTGCATTTTAGCAGTGGAGACAGACAATAAATAAACATGGAAATTATTGACTGTGATAAAGAAGTCAGATATGACATTATGGAGTAGCATGGTGTGACATATTTAAGTGGGGAGCACTTTGAGGCTGGAGGATCAGGGATGGCCTCTCTGATGACATTTGAGCTGATTCCTAAGCAAGTAAATAGTCCTTCACAATCACCTGAACTCCTGGGGGAAGAGCCTTCCAGGCAGAGGGAAGAGCATGTAGTGTGGAAAGGCAGCCCTTGGGGCTGAGGCACAATGATGAGAAACTGAAGGGTGGCCTCATCTGCCACACCTGGTGGGTTGAGGTTTATCCTGAGGGCTGTGGGGAGCTATGGAAGAGATTCAGAAAATGGAGGGTGGTTAAGGTGAACAATGGATTAGGCTGGTGTAAGTACAGGCTAGATTAAAGACTACAGAAAGGGTTGATCTTTGATAAGAATCAGAAGTGGGAGAGAATAAGGGAATGAATTTTATACCCTTTTCCAAAGAGACCCTATAGGATGTGGGGATGCCCCTTCTGAAGAAGTGACTAAAATGACTCCCCTGTAGTTGGTTTGGCTAATTAACTATGGAATTGTTAGAGAGTCTCTGCCATTTCTACAAGCAAATAAAACAGGAGGAATAACAGACAGGGCGAGAGATGGGGAAGTAAAGGGGAGAAGAAAGGTAGGCAAATCAGGCTGAAAAGTCTCAGGGTCCTTCATGGAGACACCAGGATTCAGAAAATTAAAACGTTGATAGTTTCTCCTGATCTACATAGGAGGCCTGGGCTGGAGACAGATTTCAGAACTCATTCATTACTTCAGCATTTATTTATTTTATTTTTCTTACCTTTTATTTTTTAATTTTAATTCTTTTAATTTATTTTTTTATTGTTGTTCAAGTACAGTTGTCTTGATTTTCCTGCCACTACTTTCCCTGGACCCACTCCCCCCCACCTCTTACCCTTAATCCTATCCCCCTTTGGCTTTGTCCATGGGTCCTTTATACATGTTCCTTTACAACCCTTCCCCTTCTTTCCATCATTATCCCCCTTCCTCCTCCCCTCTGATTACTATCAGTTAATTCTTTATTTCAGTGTCTCTGGTTATATTTTGCTTGTTGTTTGTTTTGTTGATTAGGTCCCACTTATAGGTGAGATCATATGATATTTGTCTTTCACCACCTGGCTTATTTCACTTAGCATAATGCTCTTGAGATCCATCTAAGCTGTCACAAAGCGTAGGAGCTCCTTCTTTCTTTCTGCTATGTAGTATTCCATTGTGTAAATGTACCATTGTTTTTTGATCCAATCATTTACTGATGGGCACTTAGGTTGCTTCCAGCACTTGGCTATTGGAAGTTGTGCTGCTGTGAACATTGGGGTACATGAGTTCTTTTGAATTGATGTTTCAGGATTCTTATAGTGTAAACCCAGCAGTGGAATTGCTGGGTCAAAAGGCAGTTCCATTTTTAGTTTTCTGAGGAAATTCCATACTGTTTTCTACAGTGGTTGCACCAGTCTGCATTCCTACTAACAGTGTACCTTGGTTTCCTTTTCACCACAACCTTGCCAGAATTTGTTGTTCATTGATTTGGGTATGATGGTCATTCTGACTATTGTGAAGGGGTATCTCATAATGGTTTTAATTTGTATCTCTCTGATGGATAGTGATGCTGAGAAGCCTTTCATATATATTGGGATCCTCTGTATGTCCTCCTTGGTAAAGTGTCTGTTAAGGTCCTTTGCCCATTTTTTATTTGGATTGTCTTCCTGGAGTGGATTTGTGTGAGTTCTTTATACATTTTGGAGATCAAACCCTTGTCTGAGGTATCATTGGCAAATACATTTTCCTCTATGGTTGGTTCCCCTTTCATTTTGCTGATGTGTTCTTCTGCCATGCAAAAGTTTTTTATTTTGATGAGATCCCAATTATTTATTCTTTCCTTTATGCCCCTTGCTCTAGGGGACATATCAGTGAAAATATTGCTGTGTGGAATATCTGAGATTTTCTTGCCTATGGTCTCTAGGTCTTTTCTGGTATCATGACTTACATTTCAGTCTTTTATCCATTTTGAGATTTTTTTTGTATATGGTATCAGTTGGTGGTAAAGTTTCATTTTTCTGCATGTAGCTGTCCAGATCTCCCAAAACCAAAACCCAAGAAAAGGAAAGACTCCCAAACTCTTTTTATGAAGCCAGCATCATCTTAATACCAAAACCAGATAAAGACACAACAAAGAGCAAAAGCTATAGGCCAATATTGCTGATGAACAGAGACACTAAAACCCTCAACAAAATATTGACAAACTACATCCAACAATACATTAAAAAGATCATACACCATGATCAAATGGGATTCATCCCAGGGATGCAAGAATGGTACATATTCATGAATCAATAGACTTAATACATCACATAAACAAAAGGAAAAGCAAAAATCACATCACCATATCAACAGATGCAGAAAAAGAATTTAATAAAGTATAGCACCCATTTATGAAAACACTCAACAAAATGGTAGTAGAGGGAGTATACCTCAACATAATAAAGGCTATATACAAGAAATGTACAGCCAACATCATACTCAATGGGCAAAAACTAAAAGCTTTCCTAATAAGATCAGGAAGAAGGCAAGGATGCTACTTTCACCACTTCTATTCAACATAGTATTGGAAGTCCTAGCCACAGCAATCAGACAAAAAAAGAAATAAAGGGTATCCAAATTGGAAAGGAGGAGTTAAAACTCTCACTGTTTGCAGATGACATGATAGTGTACATAGAAATTCCTATAGACTTCACCGAAAACCTACTCAACCTAACAATGTATTTTAATTTGCCAGAGCACTTTAACAGGGAATGTGATAAACTACCTGACTGGGAGCATTGTCAAAGCTGACAACTCATTATATGACCATTGAAAATCAATTACCACATTTTAGTGCTATAGGCTGGATAGTTTTGTAACAGAATAGTTAATACTATAGGGAATAATGATCAATTTTGATTATTATTTTCAGCTACTGTGTACTCTGGTAGGGCAAATCTGCTAAGAAATGTACTTACATTATATTTGATTCTTTCCTTGTGGGATAGTTTAGCAGACCCTCTCCCTCCACTCTTTACCCTAAGATGTCCATGTCCTAACCTCCAGAACCTGAGATATGTTAGGTTACATGGCAAAGGGGAACTAAGAATGCTGGCATAATAATGTTGCTAATCAATTCACCTGAAAATCAGATTATCCAGGATGGTCCAATGAAATCACAAAGGTCCTTAAAAGTGGAAGAAGAAGTCATGAGAGAAGGTAAGAGTGATACATTGTGAGAACTTGACCTGCTATTGTTACTGGCTTTGCAGACGGAGGAAGTGGTCACAACTCAAGGAATTCAGCTGGCTTCTAGCAGCTGAAAATGACATGGACATGGTTCCTCCCCCAGAGCCTCAAGAAGATAAAACAGCCCTGCCAACTTCTGGATTTTAGCCCAGGGAGACCCATGTAGGACTTCCATCCTACAAAACTGAAAGATAATAAATTTGTGTTGGTTAAGCCACTAGGTATGCAGTAATTTTTTTCAGTCAGATAAAATTAACAGAGGTAAATATTATCCTCTTCCATTATGTGGCTGATGAGTCTGAGGCCCAGAGACAATGAGGCACATTCTCAGAATCACACAGCCCAGTTGCAATGATGAAATCAAGATTTGAATTCAAGATTATTGGAAATAATCTGGGAGAGACCAAGATGTGGGGCACAGTGGTGGAGGAATACACCACCACCTTCCCTGAAGACTGAACAGCACCTGCCAGGGTGGGGGATGATCCAGGAATCCCACCCTCCTGATTGCACCAGAGGCCTCTTCTGGAGGCAGGTGGAGGTGGTACTTACAGTGCTGTTGGATGTTAAATGAACCATTCCTGGGCCTTGTGCTGATAAAAAGACAGCAGAACAGAACATCAAGAAGCAGCCAAGCCTAAAGGAGACAGGTAGACTGTGGATAACTTGTAGCCTTGAGCAGGCTGCCTAAAGCTAGACTGGGACATTGGCTGACATCAGGGACAGATCCTGAAGGAGAAGACATTAGGCCAGCAAACACTAGGCTCTGCAGAGATGAATTCCTCCTTCTTCTTTTTCATTATTTGCACTATTACTTCTCCTGCATAGATTTTTAACACTGTTTATTTGTGTTCAATTTGTTCCTATTATTTTATTATTTTTATTTTATTTTATTTTTAGGTATATTTTATTGATTATGCTATTACAGTTTATTTTTTATATATTTTAATTTTTTTATTTTATTTAATTTCAATTTCATATTTTACTCTTCCCTTGTCTTGCTCCATTTTGCCTTCATCCTTCTTTCTTAATTTTATTTTTTCCCTTTCTACACCTTGTTTCTATTCCTTATTCTTTCTATTTCTCCTCCCCCCATCCTGTCAAAACCATCTTTCTTTCCATTAGTCATCTCACATTCTTTTTCCTTGTCTTATAATATTTTTATTGCCATTCCACCTTTATTAATATTTGCTTGGTTGATGTGACATTGGGATAATTGTTGCATTTCTTTAGTTTTATCCCTAGATGTTCACTGTTTCTTTCTATCTTAAATTTCATGTTTTACTATTTACCTGTCCTAATCCACTTCACCTTCCTTTTGCCTTGTCTTATTTAAATTTTAAATTTTATTTTCTCCCTCTTTTAGCCTGGTTTCTAACCTTTACACTTACTATTTCTCCTCCCTCTATCCTCTCAAAGTCATTTTTCTTTCCTTTAAACATCTCACAATATTTTTTTCTTTCTTATAACATTATTATTCTCTTTCCACCTTTATGAAACTTTATTCCTTTGTTATGGGTATCACAGCAGTGGTTGTTTTTCTTCAGTTTGGTGCCTATGTTTTTACTATTTTTTTCTCTAAACCTCATATATTATTATTCTTGTTTCTTACTCTAGTTTGCTCTATTCCCCTCTATTTATATATGCTGTAAATTTCAGTTTCTCATTTACTTTGCTTTGTTTTTACACCCTACTCTTATTATTTCTTATCCTCCAGCCATCTTGAAATTGTTTTTCTTTCTGTTAATCACCTCATATTCTTTTTTTTGTATGATATTCTTACTCTTCCCACCCTTATTAATCTTAGTTCATTTGTTGTTGATATAGAAGTAGTGGTTGGAAGGTATATTTGCTGGTGTAGGTTTTGTTTGTAAGGTTGTTTTGTTTTCTTTTGGCAGCTCCTAAAGAATAACATACAAGACGTGGTGGTGGTTGTGACTCTCAGTCAGCCAGTTGGAAGGGAGAATTCACCAATGAATTAGCCAACAACCACCAAAATTCAATTATAACAAGATACCCCACTTGATCTGCATAAAGGGGATCCATAGAGTATCCAGCTTGGGAGTTGAAGGAGACTGAAACACTGAGTCCCACAGAACACCTACCACAGAAAGTCACCCCATGAAGAGAGAGAGTCAAAGAAGTTCAATCTAATATGCAGAAACAAACAAAGGAGCACCTAAAATGGGGAAACTAAGACACAACCCCCAATCAAAAGGAAAGATGGAATGCCCAGAAAGAGTGCTAAATTAAATAGAGACAAGCAATAAATCAGACATAGAGTTCAAAATAATGGTTATAGGATGATAAAGGAAGTCAGTGAGAACTACAAGGAATTTAGTGGAGGAAGAAAGACATAGAAACTATGAATAAGAACCAGGAAGAAATGAAGAATATAATATATGAAATGGAGAATACACTGGAGAGAATTAAAAGCAGGCTAGGTACCCTGGCTGGTGTAGCTCAGTGGATTGAGCACGGGCTGTGAACCAGGCATCGCAAGTTCGATTCCCAGTCAGGGCACATGCCTAGGTTGCAGGCCATGTCTCCCAGCAACCGCACATTGATGTGTCTCTCTCTCTTTCTCTCTCTCTCTTTCTCTCTCTCTCCCTCCCTTCCCTCTCTAAAAATAAATGTCCCCCAGCAACCACACATTGATCTTTCTATCTCTCTCTCTTTCTCCCTCCCTTCCCTCTCTAAAAATAAATAAATAAAATCTTAAAAAAAAAAAAAAAGCAGGCTAGGTAAAGCAGAGGATGAAATCAGTGAGCTGGAAAACAAGGTAGAAAAAAAAAACAGTCAGAGCAACAAAACAAAAAAAGACTCAAAAAGATTGAAGATAGTTTAAGGGAGCTGTAGGAGAACATGAAACATACCAATATTCACATCATAGAGATTCCAGAAGGAGAAGAAAAAGAGCAAGAAGAGAAAACCTGTGTGAAAAAAAATAATGACAGTAAACTTCCCTGACTAGTTGGAGGAAAAAGTCATGGAAGTTCAGGAAGCACAGATGGCCCCAATAAAGATGAACTCAAAGAGGCCCACTGTAAAATACATCATAATTAAAATGACAGAATTTAAAGACAGAAAGAGAATCTTAAAGGCAGCAAGGGAGAAAAAGCTAGTAATATACAAGGGAGCTCTGACAAGACTATCAACCAATTTCTCAACAGAAACACTACAATACAGAAGGGAATGGCAGGAAATATTCCAAGTAATGAAAAGCAACGACCTGCAACCAAGACTACTCTACCCAGAAAAGCTTCTATTTAAAATGAAAGGTGAAATGAGGAGCTTGTCAGAAAAAAAAAAAAAAAGACTAAAAGAGTACATCTCCATCAAACCAGTATTGCAAGTGATGATAAAGAAAATGCTTTAAGAAGGTGGAGAGAAATAAACCCAAGTCTCTATTGTCAATTAGTATTTGACAAAGGAAGAAGAAGCATAAAATGTACTAAAAATAGCCTCTTCCACAAATGGTGTTGGGAGATCTGGACAGATACATGCCTTTAGAGGCAAAAAAAAAAAAAAATCGACACTCGATCACCAACTTATAACATGCACAAAACAAATTCAAGGTGGAAAAAAGACTTAAATAGAAGTC
>PVIA01017905.1:0-14289 GCA_004024845.1 Tonatia bakeri
TTCTCAATTTGTTGCTTTTCCTCTTCCCCTTCTGGTACCCCTATAATTCAGATGTTGGAACATTTAAAGGTGTCCTGGAGGTCCCTAAGCCTCTCCTCAGTTTTTTGAATTCTTGTTTCTTCATTCTTTTCTGTTTGGTTGTTCCTTTCTTCCTTCTGGTCCACTCCATTGATTTGAGTCCCAGTTTTCTTCCCCTCACCATTGTTTCCCTGTGTGTTTGCCTTCATTTCTCTTATCGTAGCCTGCATTTGTTCATCTAATTTATGTCCAAAGTCAACCAATTCTGTGAGCTTCCTGATCTGTGCTTTGAACTGTGCATCTGGTAATTCGGCTATCTCTTGGTCACTTAAAAAAATTGGTTCTGGGGCTTTCAAATATGTTTGAGCCATCCTTTTTATTTTCCTTTGGTTTGGTTGTGGCTGTTTCGTAAGGGCAGTGGAGCCTTAGGTGTTCACCAGGGTGGGGCACCGCAGTCCCTGGGTTGTGATGTTGTATGTGGGGGTGGGGTCTGAGGGAGCAATGGCGCCTGCTCCGCTCTCTCTAGGACTTCCGTCCCCTCCACTGCCTCCCACAAGCAATCGGGCCCTTCCGGCGCTGGCTCCCGGGTCGGTGGGCCTGCGCACTTTCTCGGACTCTGTGGGCTTCCCTGAGAAGTCTCCTGTGAGGCTGAGAGAGTCTCCCGGCCTCAGCTCCCAGATGGGGCTCTTAAGCTTTGAAACGCGGTGGCGCTGCCGGTTTTTGCTTAGTTTGTGCAAACGTGTGGCTGCGGACAGCCAGCTGCCTTGCACCCCTCACTGGGTCTGCCAGTTGCCTCCCGCGCCCAGGGTCTGCCACCGGTCCATCCACTGCCATCTGCGCCCTGTGCGCCCGCACCTGCCAGCCAGCGTTTCTTCCCACAGGGACCTCTCGCAGGCCTCCGACTCCACCGCTCCTTACCGGTCTGGATGAACTGGAGCCCGACTTCTGTTCAATTAATTTCTCTGTGTTCTGGTTGATTCTTGTTTCTCAATTTTGTTGTCTTTAGTTTTGGTTGCGCGAGGAAGCACAATGTGACTGCCTATGCCTCCATCTTGGCCGGAACTCAAGAAGGAAAGATTTTAATGTGGGGAATTAAGGGCTCACACAACCATTACAAAGTTCGGGGTGTTGAATTCAAGGAAGTCACTGTTATAGTTGATGAATCAGAGAGCCAGGTTCCCAGAAAAGCAGTGATCTCAGCTGCCTGCAGCAACAGTATGGCTTTAACTCATCTGGAAGCTACTGTGAAAGTGGGGAGTCCTCTGTACTGATGCCTGTGTTATTTGCTTGCACCTGTTTTCAAAGGGTATCGACCTCTTTCTACCTCCCAAATATCAAGTGAGTCCCTCTCACTGGCAACCTCTAACTTAGAACAAATGGAAAATGGAATCCTGGGAAATGGAGTTCCAAGCCTTTCCCTGCAATGCAGGGAAGACTGTAGGAGGTGGTGATCACGGAGAACATTAATAGGAAGATATGTAACGTCCTGCACTTGGCTGTGGAGAACTAACTTCACAGTACTGTGAAAAATACTGAGGTTGGACTGTCGTAATTTAATAAGATGTGACTTCAAAAATGCAGATTTGCGCTTTGACCATATCAGCAGTGGTATATTATCTGGGACAAGGAAGGGACAGGCCCACTCATTGTGGCACTGCTTTGTCCAATAATTGGATGAGTGCAGACAAACTGGAACTTGTTTAGGGGATTATGACCCCACTGGTGAGGGGGTAGAAAACCAGGTCACATGTGGAATATTTGGGAATTGAGAGTGCCTTGGGGATGCACAATGTATTACTACAAATATTTAGAAGACTTGTTCTTTGTGGTCTGAAAAGGAATGCTTAGGACCAGTGGGTGGAAGCTGTAAGGAGACAGTTTTCAAGGCAATATAAAGAACTTCCTACACAGCTGCCATACAGTTGTATAGAACATCAGGAGCTTCCTTTGTTAGAGATTGCTGGGCTGCCTGGCACGAGTATGTAATATACAAGAATTATGGTTTCAAATTAGATATTCCTCAGGCACTATTGTAGCCTGAACTTCTTTTGGGGGAACAATCTCCCAAATTACTGGTTACAGCTTTTGCCACATGGAATTTCTGAAAGTGAAAACAAGTTCTTTTAAATATATTATCTTACTTTATTTGGCTTGAGTAATTCCAAATACACTTATTCCTTGCATGCACCTCAAAATACGGAAAGTGGGAAAGTCAGAGGCCGTGTGTGCAAGTCTCATTGACCTATTTCATTGAGTCTGCAATTCTCTTCTTTCACATGCGTAACATCTCTGACATCTGCATGTAGTCAGTGGCACCCTTTGACTATAGAGGCTTTACATTTGCTGTCATCCGGATCTTTTTTTTCTTTAGTGTGCACAGATTTGGTCCTAACTGTTTTTTACTCAGCTTTAACTTCACTGTTTTAATATCATAAAATATAAGTATAAAACATTGTACAAGTATACTTTTTACTATATGGAGATGGAATTATACATTTGTGTTTTATCCAGAATCTCTGTCACCCACTACTAACCACTGTACCAATGGCTTTCCATGGGGATTTCCTGTTATTCCTGTAAGGTTTTATTATGAATAAAAAAACAACCTCACAAGTCTTTTCAACTGTTGCTGATTTTTACTTATCTTTTTTGTTTGCTTTTTTTAAGTATTTTTTTATGGATTATGCTGTTTTCCCCAATTTTTCCCCCTTTATCCCCCCTCCACCATGCCCCCCTCCCCTGGCCCTCCAGCATTCTTCAGCCCAACCCTCCAGCATTCCTCACCCCCAGTTCATGTCCATGGGTTGTACACATAAGTTCTTTGAGTCCTCTGCTTCCTACCCCATTTTTTATCTTTCCTCTGTTTTATGCCTACTAATTATGCTTCTCCTTCCCTGTACCTCCATCCCCCCCTTCCTCCCTTCCCCCTCCCCACTGAACTCCCTCTGTGTGATGTCCATTTCTCTGATTCTGTTCCTGTTCTGGTGGTTTGCTTAGTTTTTGTTTTTGTTGTTTTTCTTTTCTTCTAGGTTCGTTTGTTAATAGTTATGAGTTTGTTGTCACTTTATTGTTCATATTTTTTATCTTCTTTTTCTTAGATAAATCCCTTTAACGTTTCATTTAATAAGAGCTTGGTGATGATGAACTCCTTTAACTTAACCTTATCTGGGAAGCACTTTATCTGCCCTTCCATTCTAAGTGATAGCTTTGCTGAATAGAGTAATCTTGGATGTAGGTCCTTGATTTTCATGACTTCAAATAATTCTTTCCAGTCCTTTCTTGCCTGTAAGGTTTCTTTTGAGAAATCAGATGATAGCCTTATGGGAACTCCTTTGTAGGTAACTGTCTCCTTTTCTCTTGCTGCCTTTAGGATTGATTCTGTCTTTGTCTTTAGTCTTGGGTAACTTAATGATGATGTGCTTTGGTGTGTTCCTCTTTGGGACCAACTTCTTTGGGACTTTCTGGCTTCCTGGACTCCTCGGAAGTCTATTTCCTCCTCCAGATGGGGGAAGTTTTCCTTCATTATTTGTTCAAATAAGTTTTCAATTTCTTGCTGTTGCTCTTCTCCTTCTGGCACCGCTGTAATTCAGATATTGGAACGTTTCAGGTCATCCCAGAGATTCCTCAGCCTCTCTTCATTTTTTTTGGATTTTTGTTTCTTCATTCTGATCTAGTTGGGTATTTATCTCTTCTGTTCCAAATCTTTGCTTTGAATCCCAGTTTCCTTCTTGTCACTGTTGGTTCCCTGAATATTTTGCTTTTTCTTTTAACTTTTTAAAATTTATTTTTAGAGAGAGGGGAAGGGAAGGAGAAAGAGAGGAAGAGAAACATCATGTGTGGTTGCCTCTCACATGGCCCCCACTAGGGACCTGGTCTGCAACCCAAGCATGTGCCTTGACTAGGAATCGAACCAGTGACCCTTTAGTTCGTAGCCTGCGCTCAATCCACTGAGCTATACCAGCCAGGGTGAATATTTTGCTTTATTTCATTTTGGGTATCTTTCATTTGTTCTTTCATTTTTCGACCAAGCTCAGTCAGTTCTGTGAGCAGTTTGATTACCAGGGCTTTAAATTCTCCATCAGATAGGTTGGCGATCTCCTCATTGCTCAGTTCTGAGGTTTTGCTGTGTTCCTTCATTTGGGCCATATTTCTTTGTCTTGGCACACCTGATAAGTTGTAAGGGGTGGAGCCTTAGGTACTCACCCAGGCAGGGCAACTCTCTTTGCTGTGCTGCCTGTGGGGGAGGGGCCAGAGAGAGAACAATGCAGCTTGCCTGCTGGTCTCTAGCATGCTTTCCAACAGACTGTCAAGTCAAACTGCCAGTATCTCCCACCCAGGCAACCCAAGCTGTAGCCCACAGTCAGCTCTGAGCCTCAGTTTTGCCCTTAAGTCAGTCCCTCCCCTGCAGCTCTGCTGAGCTCGGCAGTCAGCCCCACCCCTCAGACGCCTCCATGAGGTTTTTCTGAGTTGGCCTGTGCAGTCTGCCTTACCAGTCTGGTTGTTCTGGTTGATTTTTTCTTTAATTCCTTGGTTGTTGGAGTTCCATGCATTTTGATTTTCTATTGCTTCTGGTTGTTTATTGATTTTAGATTGGCTGTTATCCTCTTTCTGGTTTTGTGAGGAAGTGAATGGTTTCTACCTACACCTCCATCTTGACCAGAACTCATATTTTTACTTAATATTCCTGTTCAGCTGCTTTGAAGAACTCCTAAGAAATACATAATCAGACTTCCGGCCAAGATGGAGGCTTAGGTAGACACACTATGCCTCTTCGCACAACCAAAAGAAGGACAACAACAACAACAACCAGTACTGACAGAAAATTGAACTGTATGGAAGTCCGACAACCAAGGAGTTAAAGTAGACACATTCATCCAGACTGGTAGGAGGGGCGGAGTCAGGGAGGCGGGGTGGAGAGGGCTCTCAGCAGGGTGGCTGGCGGACCCTGGGCATGCAGAGCAGCAGTTGGCAGACCCAGCGAGGCGGCAGATTGTAGAGCGGGTGACTGGCAGGCCAGGCAGTCCCACATTCACGTGCAGATAAACCAGGTAAAACTGGGGGGTGAGATAAACTGTGCAACCCAGGGTCCCAGCACGGGGAAATAAAGCCTCAAAACACCAATTAAAAACACCTGTGGGGGTTGAGGCACCGGGAGAAACTCCCATCCTCACAGGAGAGTTCGATGGAGAGACCCACAGGAAACCAGGACGTGCCACAAACCCACCCACACGGGAATCAGCACCAGAAGGGTCCAGTTTGTTTACGGGAAGCAGGGGAAGTGACTAAAATCTGGCCGAGAGCTGAGCAAGCACCCGAGAGGGTTCTCTCTCAGACCCCTGCCCCACATATAGCGACATAACCCAGCAACTGGGTTGCCCCACCCTAGTGAACACCCAAGGCTCTGCCCCTTACTACGTAACAGGTGCGTCTAGACAAAAAAAAAAACTGGTCCAAACGAAAGAATGTATCAAAGCTCCAGAAAAAATACAACTAAGTGACGAAGAGATAGCCAACCTATCAGATGCACAGTTCAAAACACTGGTAATCAGAGTGCTCACCGAATTGGTTGAATTTGGTCGCAAATTAAATGAGAAAATGAAGACTATGCAAAGTGAAATAAAGGAAAATGTACAGGGAACCAATAGTGACGGGAAGGAAACTGGGACTCAAATCAGTGGAGTGGACCAGAAGGAAGAAAGAAACATCCAATCAGAAAAGAATGAAGACACAAGAATTCAAAAAAATGAGGAGACACTTAGGAAACTGCAGGACATCTTTAAAAGTTCCAACATCTGAATTATAGGGGTACCAGAAGGGGAAGAGGAAGAGCAACAAGTGGAAAAGTTACTTGAACAAATAATAAAGGAGAACTTCCGTATTCTGGCTAAGGAAATAGACTTCCAGGAACTCCAGAAAGCTCAGAGAGTCCCAAAGAAGTTGGACCCAAGTAGGAACACACCAAGGTATACCATAATTACATAACCCAAGATTAAAGATAAGGAGAGAATATTAAAAGCAGCAACACAAAATGAGAGAGTTAACTCCGAAGGAGTTTCCATCAGACTGTCAGCTGATTTCTCAAAAGAGACCTTACAGGCAAGAAGGGACTGGAAAAAAGTATTCCAAGTCATGAAAGACAAGGACCTACATCCCAGATTGCTCTATCCAGCAAAGCTTTCATTTAGAATGGAAGGGCAGATAAAGTGCTTCTCAGATAAGGTCAAGTTAAAGGAGTTCATCATCACCAAGCTTTTATTTTATGAAATGTTAAAGGGACCTACCTAGGAAAAGGAAGATAAAAAACAAGGACAGTAAAATGATAGCAAACTCACAATAATTAAAACAACCACACCTAAAACAAAAACAAACTAAGCCAACAACTAGAATAGGAGCAGAACCGCAGAAATGGAGACCACATGGAAGGTTATCAACAGGGGAATGGGAGGAGCAGAGAGGGGGAAAAGTTACAGAGAATAAGTAGCATAGATGGTAGGTGGAAAATAGACAGGGGGAGGGTATGAATAGTACAGAAATGTAGAAGCCAAAAACTTGTACGTATGACACATGGACATGAACTAAAGGGGGGAATGTGGGTGGGAGAGGGTGTGCAAGGTGGAGGGGAATGAAGGGGGGAAAATGGGACAACTGTAATAATATAATCAATAAAATTTATTTAAAAATTTTTTTTAATTAAAGAAAAAGAAATACATAATCACCTCGGCCAAGAGTTTTGAGTCGGTAATTTTGTCATTTCATTTTGGCTGAAATCTTCTTACGTTGGTGTTGCAAAAACGATGTTCACTTACAGGAGATAAGAAAAAGTGTTGCCTCAATAGCCCTTTTAAAGGTTAGGAAGGCAAATGACAATTTCCTGAAAAGTACAGAATATTATAATAAATAGTCACTGGCTAAGCAGTAATTCATGAATATCCATGTACATAAGACAAGTAGTAACAGAGGATCATAAAGCCCCGCATGTACTAAAGAAGAGCAAGTTGGCAATTTTCAAACTGACTCTTTCCTACTTTCAAACTGGTTTAACCACATCAAGAGTAATGTCAGCTAATAAGGAAAAGGTAAACTGTGCTAAAGTGTCCAGAATCTAGCCTCCATAGCAGACTTATATTTTTGGTACTGTTCATCTAGTTTCTTCAGTACTGTACTTGTAGTCTCATTCCTAGGCTGTTTCAGGAAGGAGTCTACATGAGTGGAGCCACTGCCCATTCATTCCCTACAGCCACTTCTCCTAAGCCACAACCACCTTTAGTGGCTGCCATCTTGAGGAATAGCTTGTCCCAGCTATTCTTAGTGTTATCATTTCAGTGGAATTCCATACATATTTTTACTACCTTAGTTGTTTAATTGCCTTTCAATATACATATCTTCATAAAGATTGCATTGTAATTTGGCACTGAAACACAGATAGTAATAGCAAGGCACAAGCTTGATTTTAATGAGGTTATTTATCTTTGGATAAATGGCTACAATTCCCTATCTTCTTGGAAAGAAACAACCAAATGCATTATACCTGTGCAATTTAAGGTAAGGTCCAGAGATCAGTAGCTCATTAGAAATGAAGAGTTGTAGGTCCCCGCCCATACCAACTAAGTAAGAATCTACATTTTAACAAGATTCCCATTGAAGTTTGAAAAGCATTGCTTTATACAACTTCATATAGGACAACCCATATATAGAAGGAGCTGTGTTAAATTTTCTTCCTGTGAGCTATGCGGTGTTAGGATGATTTTTATGCTTCGGTGCTGTTTGGTCTTATCTACTAATTTAATATCATGTGCAAATCATATTAGCATCCCCTTAAATTCCCTCATTCAGATCTAGCAAATGAAAAACTGTTCAGAACAACTCCAATACATTTTTTTAGAAGTCCCTACTATGTAATTTCCTCTGCCTGAATGGATATATTCCAACATGCTATCTTTTTCTTAATACATTTTTAATTAAAAACAGTCTAAATGGATACTTCAAGCACATTACTTAACTCTTTTCATTATATTCCTTTTGTTAATTTTCCTCACCCCAAATATGTGTGCGCTATCATTAATATTCAAATGATTATGATTGTTAATGGTTTTGTATCTAGTTATTTTCTGTTTTATAAATTACCAAATTACCAATTGCCTTTTAAGGAAATAAATGTCTATAAAAGGCACATATATAAGATATGTTTTGGAAACCGTATATAAATCCGTGTTGGACAGAGTTCTTAGTATGCACACAGTAGCATTCACTGCGACTTGTCCCAAGGTTGTATCAAGTGGTAATGCTATCTCATAGATCCTTGGTAACCACACCGTGAAACTGGGGGCCCCTGGGAGCCTTTTCCTCTTCCTGTGCATTCAGGAAGTCACCATTAACAGGCTTCGGCTCTAGGACCACATCATTTCTGCCATGCTCCCTGAGAGGATGGACGGCCTGTTCCCTGTCAGTTCCCTGTTAAAGCCACACAAGCACAATGTATTGGTAGAGCATAAAGCGCATCTCAATCTCTAGTTGCAAGGGAGTCAGGAAATAGACCAGAAGGGGCTTGGTATTGGAGTTAACTGAGCTGGTGCACGTGTCCTGCAAAAAGTCAAATAATAGCTTCTATTACTGTTATATCACTGAAATTCTCAATTACAGAATTACATTGTGAACTATGTGCCAATAGAGCATTTTAAATACCCCTGTGGTATCGTATTTATCATATAATGTACTTAAGGAAACTTGATTGAACTATAATGATTTGAACATTATTAGGGTGAAGTGCAGATTCTAGAAATTTTTTTTTTAAGATTTTATTTATTTATTTTTGGAGAGGGAGGGGAGGGAGAGGAGAGAGAGAGAGAAACATCAATGTGCGGTTGCTGGGAGACATGGCCTGCAACCTAGGCATGTGCCCTGACTGGGAATCGAACCTGCCATACCTGGTTCGCAGCCCGCACTCAATCCACTGAGCTACGCCAGTCAGGGCCAGATTCTAGAATTTTTTTGGAGATGCATTTCTGTGAATATCAGGACCTAAATGATTTCTAAAATTCTTTTGGACTCTTACATGACTTTCACAAACAGCTATTTAAAAAATGTTTAAAGGAAGTCCTTAAAATTTTTTTTAAACAGATGACTAAAAGATGAGTCAGTGTTGAGGGCTTTTTAAAAAGTTAAAATTCTTAATGAGGTAATTACAGATTCATGTGTACTTGTAAGAAATAACACAGAGATTCCATGTGCCCTTTATCCAGTTTCCACCAATGGTTTCTTCTTTAAGGACTGTAGCATAATATAGTAACCCAGATAAATTGATACAACTCACTGATCTTATTTACACTTCCTCAATTTTACTTGTACTTATGTGTGTATGTGTTTAATTCTTTAGTTTTATCACATGTAGGTTCATGTATCTGCTACCACTATCAAGATACAGAATAGTTCCTTCGCCTCAGATCAGTAGTGTTGCCTTTTTATAACCACACCTGTCTTACTCCATCTCACCCCCTGGCAACCCTTCTTGTCATTTCAGAACATCATATAAATGGGATTATACAATATGTAATCTTTGGGATTAGCTTTTTCACTTACCATAATTTTCTGAAGATACAGCTAAATTGTTGATGTATCAACAGTTCTTTTAGAGGGTTGGTTTACATCTGGTGCATTTCACATGTTGGGTGGATCAGTTGTGTCTGTTAAGGTGTGTCTCCCTCAATTGTGTGGAGTTGGTTATAAACTGGGACTAGAGGTGCCACCACATTTAGTGACCACAGAGCATAGGAACAGGTTGTGATGCTGTGATAACCAGTTATCCACACCTTAAAGAAAGGGAAAATTCTCTTTATATCTGAAGGTGTTTTCCTGTCGAGACGAGTCCTGGTCGTTTAGCTGAATTGAGACTCTTCCGTCTTTTCACTCGAGTCAGCATATTGGTGATTAGCACTTTCCAGTGAGAAATTGTCAGCCCCGCCTGTTCTGATGTTTGAGGTATAACGGGTTTTGACAGCTGCATTCAAGAACTATTGTTCATGGTTCTTCTAGTTTGTGGAAGGAAGTTGATCTCTGCCCTGGGCTATCACAAGCCATGAATTCACATATCCAGAGTTCTGGTACATTCGAAACACCACAGGAGCTGCAAGCTGCTTTCAGAGTAAGCACAGAGGCTCCTGCCCTGAAGCTGTTGTAAGGCAAGATGTAGCCGTTTAAGAAGTTAAACCAAGAGCCCCAGGAAGGCAGATAGCACTGCACGTTTTCTGTTGCTGAATTCTCGGCCTCCAGCACAGTGCTTGGTACCAGCTAGGCACTGGAATAATGAAGGGAGAGAAGGAGAAGGCAGGCTTTAAAGAAATAACAATGCACGGTTCTTCTGGTAGGAGTGAGCACTATTACAGAGTAATAGTGAAGGGTGTGTGGGGTGTTTGCCATGGAGGGAGGTGATAGAAAGACGGGAGTGTGCCACCTTCCCCCTCCAGAAAAAAAATTCACACCATGAGCTCTCCAGGAGCCTTGTATTTACTATTTCCTCTGCTGCACAGTCACTCATTTCCCAGAAAGCTTTCTTCATTCAGGGCTCTACTCAGATATGAACACCTCAAAGAGTCCTTCAGGGGACATCTTGTGTAAAGTAGCCCACCCTCTTCCCTTGTCCCTTCCCTTTTGATCACCCTCTGTTCCCTTTCTCAGCTTTATTTTCTTCACCACATTTGTAATGATTTTCTGGGGCTGCCTTTTTATTTTGTCTGTCTCCCTCTCATCTAGAATGTCAACTCCCTGAGCGCAGGTCACCCACTGTTACATCCCCAGTGCATAGGTCAGTGCCTGACGAATAGCAGTAACTCAGTGTATGTTTGTTCAATTATTTAATTAGTTTTTGTGAGATTTTTCTTTTGAACACATGTCCCAGATTTAATGTGCACGAGCCCCTTCAGACTGACCTCTGCGACCATTTGACATGTCCCATCATTTGTTGAACATTTCCTTGCTTCTTGGCAAACAAGTATTCCAGGCTCATTTTGTACTTTCCTTGCCGGAGCCCCCAGATTAGCTCTTTTTCCAAAGAACTATGGATTTTTTTAGTGAAGGGTGGTATTTAGAATCCACAGTCTGAGTGCTAAGTATACCATTCATTGGCATTTGCATGCTGTTTGTTCCTCAAGCCCTCTCTGTAATAGAGTGTGTGTGTGTGTTGGGGGATAGTCCCCCTTTGCACAAGGGGTATATTCCAGGACCCCCAGTGCATTCCTGAAACCACGGATAGTGCCAAAACCTATATACACCATTTTTCCTATGCACACCTTTTCACTTAACCAAAGCACTTCAGGGCTTCTCTTTGGCATAATCAAATCAACGGCATCATTACTCTGGTACTTTGGGGCCATTACTAAGTAAAATAAGGGTTACTTGAACATAAGCACTATGATACAAGAACAATTCATCTGATCATTGAGGCGGCTACTAAATGATTAACAGGCAAGTAGCTTATAGTATATTAAAAACCATGAGTTCATGCCAGTAGATCCAACTACACAAGGTGCATTCTCTCTTTTCATTTTGGTAACTCCTTTTTGTAATAGTGAGAAACCTGACTCACTGTCCTTAGTATATGTATGTATTTATTGATCAGTCCCCCTGTCTGTAACCTGACTTGCTTCACCACCATCTACATGCCTTCCCTGCATGGGTGCCCTCTGCACCGTGCTTGGCCTCTGACTCAGCATTGGACTATTTAAATCTCCCGAAACAATACTAATATGCAGCGAATTAGAAGAAAGACGAACACACATTATGTGATGCATTATTAAGTGAATGGCAGGCTTTTAAGTCAGGTTTGGTTTGGGAAAATAAATTCTACTGAAGGATGTGAAATTTAAAGAGAAGACTCAATTTTACCAATACACATTTTAAAAGATCAGGGTGGAAGCACAGCCTGTCTTCTGGAAAGCTTTGAAAAATACTTGTTTTGGAAGTAAATCTGTGTGTAGTGAACATGGCTTTCAGTCCCTTTCTCCAAATTACCTGTTTATAAGGGAAACTATTTGAAAAGATTAGTTGTTTTTTTAAGAATGTGTCTCATTAAAGAGTTACTGCTATTTTTCATTGCATTTTTGAAATAAACTTTTAATTTTAGAATAGCCATAGAAAAATGCAACATAATGCTTTGTAAAGCATTAAATATTTAAATGGGAGATATGCATGCTGTGTTTGCTCTTTTCCTATAGTCAGTTGCACTTTAAAATAGGAAAACCAAGTTACAGTAACTGGGTCATGAAGAACCCCATCTTTTTCTTCTCTTTGCGTCTGTAGGAAGGAAAGGGCTCTAGATGCCAAATGTAACAGGACCTGTGGTCAACCTACCCGAGATGATAATCATCCATCTTGCCAATTTTTGTAAATCTATTAATGCGCATCTGCGAATGGATTTTCACCAAGAGCTCCACGCTGAGACTGATGTACACGTAATCTGACTCCAAAGAAATCCAGCTCTAACCTAAGGAAATTTCAGTAAAATCTCTTTCATGATTGTATTTTTAAAGTTTTCGTGGAGGTTATCTTTAGAGTAGGAATTGTGCACATTAGGCTTTTGTACACTTATGTCTAGAGAGTAAGCAAGACAGTGTGAATGTGGACAGAGCCACTAGAAACTTCACATGTTGGTAAACTCTTGGGGGTTTTGTTGTTGTTGTTTAGTTCTTGTTTTCTGTAAATACGGCATTAATTAATTACCTCTTCATGAGAGCTTACCTCAGTGTTGATCTTCAGTTCCTTCTGTATAGGTGAAGTGATTTCCACTCCCCGATGAGTCCTTCAGGAACCATCTCTGTGATTTTTGCTGTATCTGCAAACCTTTACCTTAACATTTGTCTTTAATTGTCTGACTTTTAGCCTTTTTCTAGATAATATCTATGAAGCCATGAATTTGATGTGTTGATCCCCTAAAATCACAAGTACTGCAGGCTGTATCTGTTTGGAAGTTGGGGACCTGAGAACTAGATCTCCAGCCATCCTCTGAGTTCTGAAATTCAGTTAGCATGGCATCTGGGGTCTCCTGCTTTGAGCTTTGAAGTTATGCCAGTGGTTGCTTATATGTTTTCTCCAGTTGATACACAGAGTGAAAGTTAGCAGCTTTCTATATATACATTATGTTAGAATATATTAAATTATATTCTGTAGTATGTGAGAATGAATATTAAATTTTAAAGTTACTTTTCAAATATGAGGTATAAATTACGTTCTCAGTTTAAGATTTAGCATATTTATTCAACTAAAATTTTATTGTGTATCTTTTCTTATTTTATTTTTTAAAATATGTTTTATTGATTATGCTATTACAGTCATCCCATTTTTTCCCCTTTATTCCCCTCCGTTCTCCACCCCCTTCCCCCACCATCATTCCCCCACCTTAGTTCATGTCCATGGGTTGTACATATAACTTCTTTGGCTTCTCCATTTCCCATACTATTCTTAACCTCCCCCTGTCTCTTTTGTACCTACCATTTATGCTTCTTATTCCCTGTACCTCTCCTTATTCGTCCCCCTCTTCCTCCCCCACTGATAACCCTCCATGTGATCTCTATTTCTGTGAATTTCTCCCTGTTCTAGCTGTTTGCTTAGTTCATTTTTGTTTTCGCTTTTTTAGGTTTGGTTGCTGATAGTTGTGAGTTTTTTGTCAGTTTACTGTTCATAGTTTTTGATCTTCTATTTCTTAGATAAGTCCCTTTAACATTTCATATAATATGGGTTTGCTGATGATGAACTCTTTTAACTTGGCCTTATCTGGGAAACACTTTATCTGCCCTTCCATTTTAAGTGATAGCTTTGCTGGATAGAGTGATCTTGGATGTAAGTCCTTGCCTGTAAGGTCTCTTTTGAGAAATCAACTCACAGTCTTATGGGAACTCCTTTGTAGGTAACTGTCTCCTTTTCTCTTGCTGGTTTTAAGATTCTCTTCTTATCTTTAATCTTGGGCAATGTAATTATGATATACCTTGGTGTGTGCTTCCTTGGGTCCAACAACTTTTTTAACTTTTTTTTTATTCTTTATTTTATTGATTACGCTATTACAGTTGTCCCATTTTCCCCTTCATTCCCCTCCACCCTGCCCACCCCCTCCCAACCACATTCCCCCCCTTTAGTTCATGTCCATGTGTCATAAGTTCTTTAGTGTCTACATTTCCCATACTATTCTTGCCCTCCCCCTATTTTCTACCTATTGTCTATGCTACTTATTCTCTATATCTTTTCCCCCTCTCTCTTCCTCCCACTTCCCTGTTGCTAACCCTCCAT
>PVIA01017906.1:0-14309 GCA_004024845.1 Tonatia bakeri
ACAGTCCCCTGGGCATTTTGTTTTTGCCTTGTGTCGAGCTGGCCAGAAAGTTCACTTGTGTTTTTCCGTACGACGGGTCTGGCTGCGCTCAGCTGCCTGTACCTTCGTCTGAAACAGTTCCGTTAGCTTGTTCCGTGACAGCCGTCCTATCAGTGTGCCTTTAAAAAACATGGAAACTGGTGAATTTTTGGGCAGGCATTTTAATGACGAAGACGGAGGAAAACAGGCACCATTTCGGCGTGTCGTGCTTTGTTATTTCAAGAAAGGTAAAAACGCAACAGGAACGCAATCAGAGATTTGTGCCGTGTACGGAGAAGGTGCCATGACCGCCCAGACCTGGGAAAGCGGTTTCGGAGGTTTCTCCGTGCGACTGGCATTGTGACCGGAAAGTTCTCTGCCGTGGGGTGTCGTAGGCATCGGAAGGTGCTGAGCAGCACCCCGGCCTCCACGCGCTGGGAGCCGACAGCGGGAGGCAGCCGACGTGCTCCAGATACCCAGACCAATCATTACTGGTGGAGATGAACACTGTGACTTCTGTTCTAGGGAGAAACCAGACGGACGTTTTGGCCAGCCCAGTACATCCCAGACTCAGGCCTCGGGAGACAGGTGGCCTGGAAGTGTCACCACGCCCGAAGACACCACGGCCTCAGGAACCGGGGCCCGGAGCCTGCTCTCCCTGGAGCTGAAGGACGGGGAAGGGAGACGCTTCCCGGCAGTCCCCGTCCTCCTCCAGGAGATGCCCCCCAGGAAAGTCCCGTGCCACCAGCGAAGTCCACCAGCGAAGTCCACTCCCGCCCGTGGGGAGGAGCCCAGGGAAGGGGATGACGGGCTCCCCACCCCGAGGTGATGAGCCCCACCCAGGGCGTCAGCAGGGACCACGTGGGAGGGGGAGTCCCACGCCCTCGGCGGCAACAAGGAGCCCTCCCCATGTTCAGTTACAGTTACTCAGGTCCCACCAGCGGGGTACAGGCGCCTCGTCTCGGGGGCGGCACAGACTGGGGGTCCGGGAGCGACAGGCCACGTGGTGTGGCGCGGGTGTTTGCGGGGTGTGTTAGCGCTGCTGTGTGTTCACACGTGACCACGGAACTGCCCCACGATGCGTCCCCGAGAGCCCACCCTGGGTCCAGCCGGTGAATGAATGTATAATGCCAGCACGTCGGGTTTCGGCAGGAAATGGCTCATCAGACCGACAACGGGGACGATTCAAACCAGACGGAGGTGGTAATGGCCGGGTGACGGCGACGTGAGCCTTGCCTGACGAAGGCTGGAAACACCCACAGTGAAAACGCTGCAGGGAGCCGTGACGTGGACGGGAAGAGAAACAGCGGGGATTCCAGAACCGAGACACACGGGAGAGCACGGAGCACCGGGACCGGTGGGGTTGACGCTGGGCCCAGCGACGAGGGAGGAACCGTGACCCGGGCACACGACCAGGAATGACCCCTCCCAGCGACAGAGAGGAAGTCACCTGGCCCCGGGGCCTGTGCGGATGGGACGGAAGTCTGCAGTTTGTGCCATTCTGTCCGCAAAGGAGAGGAGGTGGGGGGGGCTGAAGTTACCCAAGGTTCACGGGTCCAAGGACGCAAGAAGCGACAAAACGTCACACAGGGTCCACCCAAAGAGACGGGAGTCAACATACGTCAGGACTAAACTTCCGAAAGATAAAAACAGCGAGACAAGGAAGGCAGTACGGGAAACGATCGGGGTGACAGTGGGTCCCCAGCAGAAACACGGGTGCCGGAAGGACCTGGTGTGGCCGTTTTTGGGGGGCTAAAAGTCCCCGCGAGCACTGTCGACCCCCAGCCCTGGACTTCAGACGACCCGAGGGAATGAAAACTCCTTTCAGAACGACGAGGAGATCAGGGCCCCTCGGGGGAAGGGGGAACAGGGGGGTCTGTGAGCGGAGACCCGGCTCCGGGGGAGTCTCGGGACAGAGGGGCAGGGTGGGAGAGGGGCTGCCCACTTGGGGAGGGAGGGTGTGGTGACCGCCTCCGCTCTTCCCCCCCGTGAGCCTCCGAGGGTACATTTGATGGCGAAGCAAACGTTCTAACACCGTCTGGGCGCGGCACTAACATGCGAGAAGGATGACGCCGGGCCCTTTGAAAATGGCCGGGGAAGGCGCAGGGTGCACTCCACTCCACTGGTGAGTGGCACGCGCAGCGGCAGCCGTGGCGAGTCGCACGCACAGACCTCGTCTGCGGCCCCGCACAACCACGGACAGCGCTGTGGGAAGGGGGACACTCAGACGCATGGCGGGGGGGGTGGAACGGGAATTATGGCCACTGTCCAGGGAGCCCACGGAGAGAGAGACACAGTCAGCAGGCAAACGAAACCCCCGGAGGGAACCAGCGAGCACGAGAACTTAAACGGCAGGGTTGAGCCCCAACGTATCGGTGGTTACACCGCCCAAAACGGTCTAAACACACCGGTGAAGGTGAAGTCGGCGGCAGAGTGTGTTACAAAGCATGATGCAGCCGGGAGCTGTTTACAGGACACGCACTTCAAATTCGGCGACACGGGCAGGTCCGGGGACACGGCTGCAGCCGCTGAATGAACAGCAGGAAAAGTGGACTTCAACGCAAGGGCAGTTTCCCGAGACACAGAGGGACGTGACGTCGTGACGCCAGGACCCACCTGCCCCGATGACAGAGAAGTCCTCCCGCACGGGGCCGCCCCGCAGGACAGGGCCGCCATGTGTGCGAGGCAGCACCCGGCAGACCCGCACACACAGACGGATGAGTCTGCAGTTGGAACTGGAGATTCCCACGCCCCGACCTCTGCAGGGGACAGGACACCGAGTCTGAGACCCCGCGAGGTGGACAAGACTCGGTGACACCGTCCCCTGCCCGGGTCTGACCAGTGACACTGTCTCCTGCCGGGATGCATCAGCTGCCACGGCCCGCCCGGTAAAATCAGAGTACCCGTTCTCGTCACGTGTGCACAGAGGCGTGCCGACATGACGCCCGCCCGTGGCCGTGAAGCTACCCCCCAATCTGACACGGGAAGTCACAGTGCGTTCTGGGGCCGCCCGGGGGCCAAGGTGGAGGGGGTAACTGAGCGAGAACGGGCAGCTCTCCGAGGGCTTGGACCTGATGCCCGAGGGCCGGAGAAGAAGTCGTGAGGAAGACGGAAGTGCTTTGAACCGAGTGGAAAGGAAACGGGGCCCACCGGGCGCGGTGACAGGCGGGGACTCAGGACACCGAGCAAACACGGGAGAGAAAAGGACACTCGGCTCAGTCGCCCGAGCTCCCACCTCGAGTTCCCGGACACGGAGGCGCAGCCCAGGGCACGCGGGGGGGGGGGGGAGAACAAGGCACGGACCAACGACGCCGGGACCAGGAGAAGGGGCAGGGTTACCCGGCCGCGCCCAGGGTCTGTGAGCTGCTTTGTAGCTACGGACAAGTTATTCTAAAACTTCGGCGAACAGGTAAAGGCACTAAAACTGCTAAAAACTCTGAAAAAAATAAAGTGGGGGTGAACCCACCTACCTGCTTTGTTTTTGTTTTTAATTGCCATAAGCTACGTAGGAAATAAAAGTCACCATCTTAATGATTGTTGAGTCCAGGTCAGCGGCCGTAAGGACATCCACACTGCCGTGTGGCCGTCCCCACTGTCATCGCCGGAACTTTCCGCCTTCCCCACAGAAACTCTGCCCCCTTAAATGCCAGCCTCCTCCTCCCCTCCCCTGGCCTCGGCACCCCCCATCCCCTTCCTGCCACCCCTGTGGATGTGACGCCCTAGGGGCCTCTCGTCAGTGGAACCGCTGGCTTGTGCCACCGAGCCAATGTCCTCAAGGTCACCCCCACGTCGCTGCAGGTGACAGAGTGTCCTTCCTTTTTCAGGAGGAGTCCTGTTCTGGCGATCGCATGGACCACATGTGTTCATCTGTCACCTGCCGACGGACACGCAGGCCGTTCCCACCTCTTGGTCATGGGAATAGGCTGCTGTGGACACGGGTGTGCAAATCTGAGTTCCAGATCCTGCTATCAGTGCTCCCGGGTGTGCCCCAGAAGTGGAATCAGCGGGTCGTTCGTGAGCCTTTCTCTTCCGCCGCCCCCCGACTGTGCTCGGCACTCCAGGGCCCCCGCCTCCACGCCCGCACGGCCACCCTCGGCTTGGTGGCGGCCCTGGCCGTGGGCCGAGCTGGCGTCTCCCTGGGGGCGCGGGGCCCCCCCGCCCCGTACGCCTCGTGTGAGGAAACGTCTATTCGAGTTCAGAATCACATCGGAATCGGTTCGGTTTCTGCTGCCCAGGCGCAGTTCCCTACTAGCAGCTGCGCACCCGCCCGCCAGCCCGGCCTGCTCTGGGCACGGGCCGTTCCCCGCGTGTGCCGGGCCGGCGTCTTCCCCCCTGTGCTGCGGGGGCCCTGCTCTCTGCGGAGTGCATCTGCCAGTGGCGCTCAATTTTTAAGAGGTTTAAGAGTTTATATATAGCTATTATACTCAAGAGTTTTGAGAGTTCATATATAGCTATTATACTCGAGACTGTGTGGGTAGCAGAGGCAGATCAATGGAACAAAGCAGAGAATCCATAAATAAGCACAAACGTGTCCGCTGATTTTTAAGAGTGCGAGAGCAGTTTAAGAAAGGAAGGCACCTTTCGACTGTGACGGTGGAGGGGCGGGCGTCCGCCGGCAAAACCCAGACCGGGCCGAGCCCCCAACAGCAGAGTGCCCACTTGGTTCCACTCTCACATTTTACACAAAAACTAACTTGAGAGGCACCACAGATACAGACAGAAATATAAAACTTACAGAAAAAATGTAGGAGAAATCACCAGGACCACGGGGCAGCAAAAGCACGCCCTCTATGGCGGGGTCGCTGACCGCCGGGGCTCGCCAGAGCAGAGGCAACCGAACCGAACCGAACAGACTTCGGCTCCGTGGGAGAGCTCGGCGAGGGGCGAGGAGAGAGAAACCTCGGTGGGGGGAGGTGCTTGCCGACCGAGCGTCTGATGGGGGCCGGCACTTAGAGTGCACGGAGGACCCCACACCTCCAGCAGGGACACAGAAAAACCCCGTCAGAAAGTGTGCCCCGTCGAGTGTCGTGGGGACGAGTTCCACGAAAGAGGAATTTCCACGCCAGCAGACACGCGAAGAGATGGTCCCCAGCAGCCACCACTGGAAGGTCGTCAATGAAGCCACGAGGAGGCCCCGCCCCGCACCTGCCGGCATGGCGGCACGAGTGGAGGCCCGCAGCACGGCCTGCCCGCGGGGCTGCCGGAGACCCGGCCCCTCGTGCAGCGCTGGTCAGAGCGCCCGAGGGCCCAGCTCCCTGGAAGACGGTTGGCAGTTTCTTGGGAAACAAAGTGAGTAACTACCAATAATGCATGGCCCGGCAATGTCACCCCCGGGTGTCTGTGCTCACAGGTGAAGCCGCCCCCCAACAGCCCCGAGCTGGAGACGCCTGCAGAGGCTTCCCTGGGTGCACCGCAGAGCATGCCGGTCCACCGGCGCCCGTGCCTGGGAGGTCCACCCAGGAATGAGAAGAAACCACCGCCCGTCTGCTCACCGACCTGGAGGGCCCCCCGGGAACCACGTAAGTGGGAGGAGCGGGTCTCCACAGGGTGCGGACCTGTGGGCCTTTTTCCAGAACCTCATTCCACGGTCAAGGTCAGGTGGTTAAGGAGGGCTGGGGTCAAGGAAAGAGGGCGCGCCTGTGAGTGGGCACCGTGGGGACCTCGGCGGTGGAGGCACTCTCTTCCTGAATGCCTCGGCAGCAACACCGCGGTGCTTACATTGTGTCCACACTTTTTTACACTGTGCGTGTTGTGTGTGGGTTTTTGCAAGCCGTTACCTTGGGGGGAACTCAGCAAAGGGAACACGAGACCTCTCTGTCCTGTTTCCTGCAACTTCATGTGGATCTCTGTTTATCTCGGAATAGAAAGTTCAGTTAAGAATACAAAGGGAACGAATCAATAATTTCTCTGTGAATAAACCCGTCACAGTGTAACCAGCTGCCCAAAGCGCACTGGCTCAAAGCGGCAGACAGCATCGCCCAGTTTCTAGGGGCCAGCACGCGGCCACGCCCGCAGGTACCCCGGCTCGGCGCCTGTCACGACGCTGCCATCAGGAGTCACTCGGAGGCGTGACGGGGCTGTCGGATCCCCTGCCGAGGTCCCTCATGTCGCTGCTGGCCGGCGTCGTGTCCCCCCCACATGCTGGCAAGGTCTGTGGCAGTTCCGTGTCCCGTGGGGCTCACCCTAGGGTGCCTTGGGACGTGGGCGCTGGCTTCCCCAGAGTAAGTGAGCGAGAGGCCGAGAGAGAGAGAGTGTCCAGGACAGAGGGCAAAGCCTGTTTCGGACATAACCTTTGCCAACCTTTCCCGTCTTGGATTCACTAGAAGCAAGTCACTGCGTCCAGGCCACGCACTGGAGAAAGAGGGGACAGAGCAGGGGGTGGTCCCGAGTGAGCCCGCAAGCTGCCCACCCTGGTGTGCACACGCACACTCTCACAGCACAATCACACACTCACCTCCACACACTCACAACCACACACAGCCACACACTCTCACACTCACACACCCGTCTCTGCTGGCGATGAAGGGAAAAGAACCGTCCGGGGGTTCCATGAGGTGAGGTACAAAGCCCTCTTCCAAGATGCTGAGAATAAACGTGAACCACGGGGAAGGCGTACCATGTCCTTAGACACGAGGCCTGAGGCAGCGCTCCCTTTGGTCACGGAGAGCATTTACAGTGGTCTCCACAAAAATACAGGTTTTCCCACGATCTAAATGACTGGGTTATGCATTTCATCAGGACGAAGGAATTGGTCAGAGCAGCCGAGAATAACTGGCTCAGCCTGGAACAGAATAACCATCAGAGGGCGCTAGCCATACAACATGGGAAGATTTTTCTAGAAATAGAGACGGAAACACAGCAATCCGAGAGGAACGTGAGAAAAACGGGCAAAACCTAGAATGAATAACTTGGTGAAAAGCCCGTTAAAACGGCCCGTAAACGTAGGAAAAGCAGCTTGGTCTCACTTAGATATAAACGCGGATCAAAGCCGCACTGAGCTCCCCGTGCTCACAGTCGGAAGCAGAATCCCGGTGGCGGAGCCCTCGGGGACAGGGGCGTCCCTGGGGCCCCCGGGCTGCAGGGTGGCTGGGCCCTGGGGCGGGCGGGGGACCTGGGCAAGGGGTGGGGGGCCTTGGGGACATAGTGCATAAGCCGGAGGCGAGTGGGGAGGGTTTGGGACCCCCCTCCGTGCGGCCCTGTGTCCGGGGAGCGGGGACCCGGTCCTGGACCCCAGACCCGAGGCACTCTTTGCTCCCAGAGCTCCCGGCAGTTGCCGTGCCGGTCCGTGTGCGATGCCTGACACCGAAGCGTGCTGCACGCGTGGGGCTCGCTCTCTTGCTCCCCAACACGCATGGCGGTCAGGGTGACGTCCGCTCCCGTCTCAGTCACCGAGCAAAGCGCCCTGCTGTGTGACCCACCTGGGCCTCGTGGCGCCTGGGCGGGTGGCAGGGCAGGAAAGTTACCCAGTTTCCTTGATGCCCATGCAAACACGGCCCTACTGTGTGCTGGGCGCTGCTGAAGGTGCCTGGAGGCAGCGCACAGGAAGGCAAGGCCTGGGCCGGGGGCCCCATCGTGGCCGGAGGCGGGGAGGGGACAGAAATGCACAAATGGGTGGACATGTTAACCCATGCTGACGTGCGGGGTGAACGCGGGTGAGAGAGACCGCTGTCAGTGAGGTGGGCGGGGATGCCCTTTCCACTGTGCCTGGGGGGCAGGGACCTGCCAGCAGGGCGGCGCCTCCAGGGTGCGGAGGGTGCGGTGGCTGCAGCAGCACCGTCTGCCTGCCCGCGGGGACGGGCTGCTGGTGTTGGGCGAGGTGCATGAAGTTTGCTGAGGGGAGAAGGGGAGGGGCCGAACAGGCCAGAGAAGAGGGCGGGGGCTGGGCCTCGGAGGAGCTTGGAGGCCACACGTGCATCTGCTGTGCTGTGTAGTAGAAGCCGCTGTCGGGCCGTGAGCACGGCAGTCACGTGCCAGGGGGAGGGCAGGTAGCCGAGACGCCGGGGGCCGCACACGAGGCTGGTCAGGAGTCTACAGCCATCCAAGCAGCCAAGAGGCCCCGGGACCGCTGAGGTGGCCTGCAGGTCAGGACGTGGTTGGTCAGCTTGTGTGGTGACGCTGCAGCTGGTGGGACGTGCTGGCTCTTGGGGACACGGCTGGGGGGAGAGGGGGGCTCCGAGGTTGCCCGTGTTTGCTGGTTTCATGGAGCCCTGGGTGCAGATCGGCGGCACCTGCAAGGACGGGGAGGCCAATGAGGCGCTGGATGGGGCCTGGCGGGTGTGTCCTGGGAAGGCCGTCGAGGGAACCTGGAGCGAGAAGGGGCCGAGGTTGGGAAATACTTTGAAAGTCCCACCAGGAGGGAGGGTTAGGGAGGTGCTGGGTGGGGCATGAGGGGCCCACATGGACCCCCAGGACACTGGGGCCCTGCGGCCTGTCTGGGGCTGCCTGGCCAGCCAGGGGCGGATGTGACCCTCCTGGCTCAGAAGCCGTCCCCCACTTCCTCATACATGGCACCTCTTCCCCGAGACTCGGCCAACACCGTGTTCACACCGAGGACCTTCCCAGAGCGGCTATGGGGTCCCAGCTGTGGCCCCGGTGGCCTGGGCCGGTGCAGCCCAGGCCGCTCACAGGACACCCGCCGAGGAGGGAGGCCGTGGGGAGGTGTGGCTCTGCGGGTCGTTCTCGGAGGAGGAGAGGCATGGGTGGGGCTGGAAGAATTCAGCGCGGGAGCAATTTCCTCGGCCGTCCCGGAGGGCAGCCAGCTGGCCCCGCGGTCCCCGTCACCGCAGCAGTTCATGGGTTTGAGGCAACTTGGCGCATTAAGCAACGGCCGGTGTGATGAAGAGGGCGAGGGGGTCTCCGAGATCTGTGTCCAGTCCTGCGATCTGCAGCTACTCAGCCTTGGAAAAGTCACTTTAATTTTGCTAAAGTCTGTGGAGAAGGATCCAGTGTTCACGCAGTGAGGTTGCTGCGGCGACGTGTGGGACGTGCAGAGCACAGAACGGGTGTCTGTGAACCGACTGGCAAGTGGGCACACACAGCACACCCGTCCGCTGGTGACGTGACGGTGGTGGTGGTGGTGACAGTGACGGGGTGACGGTGGTGACCATGATGGTAGTGAGGATGATGATGGTGATGGAGGTGGTGGTGGTGGCGGTGACGATGGTAATCAACACCATGAAGTTAATGAGAATGAACATAGTTCAGCCAGCGCATCTTGTCCCCGGGGAAACTGTAGATTGGTTCCGACATTTCAGAAGTGCCAGCACTTTTTACCTCAGCATGTAAAGCGTTTTTTGCACTTGCCCGTGTTAATGCTACTTTGGGTGTGAATGTTCCTCCCGGTGCCAAACATGTCAGCGAGACGGGAAGCGCAGTCAAACACCGGACGTGCCCAGACTGCAGATGTGGCGGCACCCTGCCCACGGAGCGCCCGCCTGTGTGACGGGGACCGTCTCCAGCTTTCCTCCGTCGTCTGGCACGGCGCCGATCGGGCGCTGCAGTGATAGCTATCGAGAGGCATGAATGCGCAGCAGACACTTGAAGAGCGTTCAGAGAGATGGCACATTGTCACCGAAATCTGATACATTAGGAGAGGCGCGGGCAGCCTGCCGCTGCTGCGCGTCGGCCGAGTGGCGGGGAGGAGGGCGGCGTGTCTGCTCGGGACACGGCGTCTCCTGCACGGGCGTTCAGATGCGGTGCGCTCTAAAAATAGCTCTGCGCGGGCTGTGCCGTCTGGGGAAGCTGCGGGGCTCCCAGTGGCTGCAGCTCCGAGATTCAGCATGCTCTTTGGAGAGGGATGGGGCCGGGTTCGTTCTGCCGGCGTTGCTTCCAGTCTCTCCCGGAGCACAGTGTGGCTGCTCTCCTCCGTCCCAGGCAGGCGGAGGAGAGGGGGCAGGGCAGGGCTTCCAGGAAATCTGGACCCTGAGCCCCACACCTGCCAGGGGCCCCTGCCCAAGCAGCTGGTGCAGGTGTGCAGCTGGGCGCTCGCTCACGCCGGGGCGCCTGCACGCACACAGAGACACGCAGACATGCACGCAGCCCTTGCCGAGTGAGACTTTCTAGCTCATTTGTGCAGAACACGCAGATCAGCAGCAGACCTGGGGCGGGTCTCGGCGGTTTCAGCTTCTCCAGGACTATGTTGACTGGTCACAAGTGTGCTTTCGTGGGCTTTCTGCACAGTGTGTTCGCAGAGTAGCCGAGTGAAGAGCCCCTTCAAGAGGGTCCTGTGGGTCACGCTCTGAGCAGAGGCCGGGGCGCGACCCGCCCTCCCTAAGTGCTAGTTCTCCTCCCCGCCCACCTCTGCCTCCGCCTGTGCGCAGCCCCGGCCGGTCAGACAGGACTGGGTGGGCTCACAACGGTGAGCGGCCACGCTGTGCAGCCTGTGAGCGTGCACATGGCCGCTTTGGGTCGGGACCTCGGTACCAGGTTGGCTGTGACTCTGCGGGGCTCGGAGGAAACCCAGCCTTCTGGGTGAGTGGGTGGTAGGGCCCACGGTGGCCCCCAGGGTGCCTGGAGGCCAAGTGGCCGGCCACTCACCTGGTGGTCAGGGGGACCTTATTGGCGGGCCAGGGCGATCTGCGGGTGTTAGGGGACAGCCTGAGGTGGGCCCTTCTGCGAATCCCTTGAGCTTAAATCCCCTCAACGTAGAACAGAGGGCTCCCTGAGTGCTCTCCTTACCGAGTCCACGGACTGCTGAGTGGCGGACTCAGATGAGGCTGGGGGTCACTGTGCAAACCTGTCAGACGGGGCCCCAGTGAGAGGCCGTGGGTTGGCTGCGTGGCGGGACTGGTGGGGACGAGGAGCGAGACACGGGAGGCGGGGGATGCCGGGGGAGCCTGGGGCGGAGCTGGGCAACTGGTGGGCGCCGAGCTCCCTGCACCTCAGCCTCTGTGGGGACACGACCTGTGTCACCACGGTGCAGTCGGCCGTCCCTGTCCACACACTGAGGTGCAGCTGCTGGGACCGTGGCCGAGCACATCCAGGTGCCGGGGGAGGGCATGGAGCGCCGCCTCTCTCCCAGGTGGCTGTCCATGGGCTGTGTCTTTTAATAATAATAATAATAAACCAGTAATGTTGTTCTGAGCTCTGTGTGGCGTTCTAGCAAGTGATAAACCTCAGGGGGGGCCGTGGCAGCCCCAACCACAGCCGGCTGGACAGAAGCACAGACGTGACGAGGGGCTGGCACTTGGGCGGGGCCCAGTCTCGTGGGCTGGGCGCTCGGCCTGAGGGCTCTGTGACAGCTCTGGCAGGGACTGTCAGGATCGAGTGGAACAGTAGGACACCCAGCCGGTGCCCGGGGCTGGTGGAATGGTTGGAGAGGGAAAAGCCACATGCTTGGGTTCAGAACACAGCAACGCTGTGCCACACACAGCAACGTCGTAGCATGTGTCTCACAGCTCCGTGCCGTGACAGGTGACACGGCCAGCCTGCTGCTGTTCGGGAAGGAAGACGCAGCCATGTGAGGGCCCCCTCCGGGCCCCTCCCACCCACCGAAGTCCCCCTGGAATGCTTGTGAGTCTGTGGAGTCCACCCAGGACACTATGGTGGCCAGAGGTGGCGGTGACCGTGCCCTGAACACTTAATTAAACACTCATTAAAAGTCTTCTCTGCCCAGGACCCTGCGCTGGGCTCTGCAGGCGCAGAGAAAGGGCAGGACATGATCTTCTGGTGGAGATTTCACTCGTCACCTCGACATCAAGTGCATGCCGGGTGCACTCAGTGTGCTGGGTGCTGGGTGTGGAGGTGCAGGGTGGCTCAGGGGACGCGGTCCGGGGGAGACTCACTGGGCGTCACGACCAAGCTTCACCCGAGCCACCACCCTCCGCCAGTTCGGATCCCCTCTCCCTTCTTTTCTGCCTCCGGTTTTGTTCCTTAACAAACAGAGTTTGGCATTAATAACCGCCAAGAACATCACCTGTGTGTGCTGGGTTACATTTAAAGGACACTGCGGCCCGGGGAGGCTTCATGCCTTCTCCGTGAAGCACAGTGTTCTGGAGGACCCCTTAGTAGTTTCCTCGGGTTCTACCAAAGACGACGTGAAATGCTGTGACGTGCAGACTGATGCTCCACAGTGGGGACGGTGGTGGTGGTGAGGATGATGAGGATGGTGGTGAGGAGGAGGGTGGTGACAGTGACCATAACAACACCACAGATTTGTATTTGTGCTCTCTTAGCTCTTGGACAGCAGCCTTCACCTCGGCCGTCCCTTCTCATTCTTGTGCGGGGGGCGTGTCACTGTTCTCCCACTTCCGGTTAACCCAGTGCACCCATGTGTCATGTCCCCGACAGGCGCTCTGTGTGCCTTCCTCCGACCCACAGCTGGCCCCGTGGACGTGGGGACGCCCACTCACGGGTGGGCGGGGACCTGGCTGGACGCCGAGTGCCGGGGGCCGGGGCGGCCTCTGGAGCGCTGAGTGCTGCTGGTGGATGGCAGTGACCGTGGCTCGTCACTGTGATCGGTTTATGACCTGGTAGAGGCAACGTCTTCCCTTCCCCAGAGCCTGGGCTCTCTGTGTGCGCCACCGTAAAGGAAGACAGCTCACAGCTAAGTAAATGTTGATGTGTGCAGGTCCTGGCCTCGGAGCTTCCCTCCGCACCTCAGAGATGCCATGTCTTTCCATTCGTGTTTCCTCTGCCCCCAGCCCCCACCCGCCAACCTCAGCACTCCTGGCCCTTCGCAGCCTGGCAGGGGCGCCCACCATCACCTGACGCAGAGGACAGGGGATGTCTCATGGCCCCCTGTCCTGGTCCTCGTCCTCCTCGGAGGGCCCTGGCTGCGAGCCGGCACGGTGCCGGGCTGATGATGAGGTGCTCAGCGGACGGATGGAGGGGACGGATGGAGGGGCCCTGTGCCTTGAAGCAGCAGCAATGCACCCTGGGAGAACACGGCTGTGCCACCCCCTCAGGGTGGAGTGCCCTGTGGTCACATGGCCGCGTGCTAACGGATGACACACAATGCCCTCCCCCCGTGACTGCTGCACAGGGACCCCTCTGCCGGGGCGGGGCTTTGGGGCTTCCACGCTAGACACGGCCCACCCCTCCCCGCACACGTGTGGGTAACATGCACTTACTAGAAGTCAGGGGGTCCACATAAACTCATTTTCCGTGGGCGCTTCAGCCCCCCTTCAGGGCCCAGGAAATCCCACCCTGGTGGGCACGGAGGGGGTCCCGCCTTCGCCTCCAGCAGGACGGCTCAGGGTGCCCGGCGGGCGAGGGCTGCGCCCCGTTTTGCCCCCCTCCTCCACCTTCATCCTCACTGCCTTCACCCCCCTCCAGCTCTTCCCGCCCCTCACCTTCCCTCGCCCTCACTTCGTCCCTTCTCTCCTGCCTCCTCGCCACCTCCTTGGAGACCACCGTCATCGCCCCCCCCCCCCGCGCCCTCCTCTTCCTCCTCCCCTCTGCTGCTGCACTCCGGGACACTTTAACAAAATAGTTCTCATCCGTCTCCTTAAACCAGCCAGACAAGCGTTGCAGGAAAGACGCCGGGACCTGGTGACAGGTGTGGAGCAGAGACGAAGGACAGTCACGGAGGGGGCTCTTTCCGGTGTGGCACTGGTGTGGGACGGCCTGAGGCCCCCAGGACGCCAAGTCCCGGGAGAGGTGAGGCCCCAGCACAAGCCTGCGGTCCTTCCACAGCCCGGCTCAGCTGCCCTGACCGCAGAGCCCGTCTTGGTTTCTGCCTCCCCGGAGCCGCACTCGGCTGCAGGGTCAGGGTTTCGACGCCAGCGGCTCTGCCCGAGTTTGTGCCCTCGGTCACAGCCCCGCCCTCAGGTCTGACCGGCCCCAGAGCAGGACGGATCGTCGTTCGTGGAGGGCCTGTCACCTGGGCCTGACGTGCTGTCTCAGCCCAGGGCACGGCAAGCCCACCGGTCCCAGTCATGAGGCCCGTGCACCCACAAGGGCACAGGATTTGAGGGCAGCTAGAGGCTGGGGGAGGGGAGCAGGCGGGGCCGGCAGGTGGGGTGGAAGGGCGGGACCTGCAGAAGCACACGGAGCTGTCACATGGCAGGTGGACGGCCCCAGGGGGCCTCAGGGGCCAAGACGGAGTCGCCCCAGTGGAGAACCCGGTCTCCTACCCCCAGGGATTACCTTCTCATTACAGGGGGTGCTCACGCCTCCTGCTGAAGGGTGCTGAGGCGACGTCCTTCGGGGCTGGGTGGTCACGGGGGCCTTAGGGGACAGAGACGGGCAGGGAAGGGGAGTTTCCGTAGCCAGGAAGCGGAGCGGAGAATGTCCAGGATGGAACATCCGAGGAGGGAGGGGTTCTGGCTACGCCCGGAAGGCAGGGCGGG
>PVIA01017907.1:0-14286 GCA_004024845.1 Tonatia bakeri
AGAAAAATGAGGAGAGTGTCAGCAGCCTCTGGGACAAGTTCAAGAGGGCCAACATTCACATCATAGGGGTGCCAGAAGGAGAACAGAAAGAGCAAGAAACTGGAAATCTATCTGAAGAAGTAACGAAAGAAAATTCCCCTAATGTGGTGAAGGAAACAGACATGCAAGTCCAGGAAGCACAGAGAGTCCCAAACAAGATGGATGCAAAGAGGCCCCCTCCATGACACATCACAGTTAAAATGCCAGGGGGAAAGACAAAGAGAGAACCCTAAAAGCAGCAAGAGAAAAGCAATTAGTTACCTACAGAATTCCAATAAGACTGTCAGCTGATTTCTCGAAAGAAACTCACAGGCTAAAAGGGACTGGTAAGAAGTACTCAAAGTCATGAAAAGCTGGGACCTACAGCCGAGATTACTCTACCCAGCACAGCTGTCATTTAGAATCAAAGGGCAGATAAAAAGAACTTCCCAGACAAGAAAAATCTAAAGGAATTCACCATTACCAAACCATTATTACATGAAATGTTAGAGGAACTTGTTTAATAAAAAGGTCAAAACTATGAACGGTAAAATGGCAAAAACACAAACCTATCAACACCTGAATCTAAAACCAAACTAAGCAAACAAGAACAGAGGCAGAATCATGGCCATGGAGAGCGTTTAGAGGGATGCCAGATGGGAGGGAGAGGTGTGGAGGATGGGGAGAGAAGTGAGGGGATTGAGAAGCACAAGTAGGCATCACAGAACAGCCCTGGGGATGTAAGTTCAGCACAGGAAATAGAGCAGCCAAAGAACTTGCATGTATGACCCATGGACACAAACAAAGGTGGGGTGATGGCCTGAGGGAGTGGGGGTGCTAGATGGAGGGGGGGAAGGAAGAAAATCTGTACAACTGTAATATCATAGTCAATAAAACATAATAAATAAATAAAAGTAGCCCTGGCTGGTGTAGCTCCATAGATTGAGTGCCAGCCTACAAACCAAAGGGCTGCTGGTTCGATTCCTAGTGGAGGTACAGGCCTGAGTTGCGGACCAGATCCCCAGTAGGAGGCATGTGAAAGGCAACCACACACTGACGTTTCTCTCTCTTTCTCCCTCCCTTCCCCTCTCTAAAAATGAATATATAAAACCTTTAAAAATTATTTAAAAATAGCCCTGGCTGGTGTAGCTCAGTGGATTGAGTGCAGGCTGCGAACCAGGCAACGCAGGTTCGATTCCCAGTCAGGGCACATGCCTGGGTTGCAGGCCGTGGCCCCCAGCAACTGCACATTGATGTCTCTGTCTCTCCCTCTCCCTCTCCCCCCTCTAAAAATAAATAAATAAAATCTTTAAAAAAAAAAAGAGTCTTATCTCTAAAAAAAATTATTTAAAAATAAGTAAATAAATAAAGTCTTAAAAAAAATTTTTAAAAAAAAGGGCCCTGGCTGGTGTGGCTCAGTGGGTTGAACTCTGGCCTGGGAATCAGAGGGTTGCCAGTTTGATTCCTCGTCAGGGCACATGCCTGGGTTGCAGGCCAGGTCCCCAGTAGGGGGAGTGCGAGAGGCAACCACACATTGATGTTTCTCTTCCTCTTTCTCCCTCCCTCCCCCTCTCTCTGAAAATAAATAAAATCTTAAAGGAAAAAAAGACAAAGGGAGGGGTGGTTAAAGGTGGAAGAGGTTCTTGGGGGATAAATGATAATGGAAACAAACACGAAAAAATGAACTATCTGCCCTGGCTGGTGTGGCTCAGTAGACTGAGCGCTGGCCTGCAGACTGAAGGGCTGCTGGTTTGATTCCCTGTCAGGGCACATGCCTGCACTGTAGGCCAGGTCCCCGGCTGGGGGGAGAGGCAGGGTTGAGGCACATACCCTGGACCACGCGGGGCTGTGGACCCCGGCCCGCCTGCCGTGCTGCCCTCCTCTCCTGCCACCACCAGTCTCCGTTCTATTTGTTGAGCAGCCTTCCCTCCCCAGTGAGTGGGCCACAAAGTGAGCTAATGTGAGCTAACTGGTGACCCCAGATGTCCTCGCTGCCTCGGGCACACTGCCCCCATGGAAAGCAAGCCTGCAGCTCTGGTGGCTGTGCCAGAGGAAGAACTGGAGTCTCAGAACCCTGAGACTGTCCACACCTCATCTTGGGGAGCCAACAAGCACCTTATCTTTGTTTCAATCTGGGACTGGTTCCTGTCACTTCCAACCTAAACCCGACAGGGTGACTGTTGTAAAAGGGTCGTTTCCTCTCAAGGACAGGGAACTTCAGGGCCATACGCTGACATTAGAGGAGAGAACCCAGGGGCTGTGGGCCCCAGCCCTGCCCCACTCGCCTGAAAAGCCTGGCAGGAAGTGAGGGTGTGCAGGGCCCTGCAGAGGGCCCAGGCAGCATTGGCTGGGTGTGGCCTCCACAGAATCTGGGGACAGCCTGTTCCCACCAGGACCTGGGCTTGGCCATCCCACTGTGTCTGCCTCTGCTGCGCAGAGCTCCTGCAAGACCCCGCAGGAGACAGCTGCAACAGTTCACCCAGTGTCACTCGCCAAGATCCCCAAAAACACTGACCTGCCGAAGCTCATTGACGACTCCCTGCTGAGAGCCCCCACCACTGCCCAGAGGCCTGACAACACACACACAGAAGCCTTGAGGAGCCCCCCTGAACCCGGAATGCAAGTGTGTCCAGGGACACCCTGGCTCCTAGCTCCTGTCCTGCTGTGGGTCCCCCAGCTCATCCTAAGGCCCCACGAAGATCTTGGTTGGGCTGTGTCCCACCCACCACGTGGGCTGCCTGAGCCATCCTGAGCACAGGTGCTGTTTCAGATGAAGACCCCTCCGTGCTTCAGGGCCCTGGAGAAGTCCCACCCACAGCAGGCGTCCAG
This sequence comes from Tonatia bakeri, assembly GCA_004024845.1. NCBI lineage: Eukaryota > Metazoa > Chordata > Mammalia > Chiroptera > Phyllostomidae > Tonatia > Tonatia bakeri. The sequence goes on from PVIA01017907.1 coordinate 2,848, forward strand.
CCCTTGTGGACAGCCCCTCTCCCAGCAGGACCGGTCACCATGAGACCAGCTCAGAAAGCAGGTCATTGGAATGCTACCTGCCTCTGGGAACAAAAGGAGAGCCCTCCACTTCATGGAAGAGCAGCCAAGGTCCCCAACTCACAGAAGCACCAGGACAGAGCAGAGATGTGGGCCCTCTAGGGAACGAGGGTTTGGAGGAGGCCATCCTCAAGGGTGGCTCTGCCTTCATCACCAGGCTGGAGAAGACCCACCTCTGTTTGCTGGATGTCTCTTCAGCTTTGGGCCGCCAGCCCCACGGCACCAGCTGCAGGTTGTCTAGGCGATTGTCCACGGTCACAGCGTTGAGATGCACGACCTGGAACCCGGGAGCAATGCCTCCCCTGTGCCGCTCCCTAGGACACAGACAACTCTCTCGATCCGCCTCCCAGACCTTCCCAACATCTCAGCCACATGAACTGAACTGGGCCCTTGACACACTGATGGAGTAGCGCCAGGAGCGAGGCTGCCCAGAATCCAAGGTGTCAGTCCTCGGCCCAAACAGGACCACGTTGACATTCCAGTCCCTGGATTAAAGACTAGGCTGTAGAGAGCCAAGGCTGGAACCCCAGACCATTTGACACACGGCCTAGAAAATGCCCCATCCAAGCAGCCCCTGGATGCACGCCAAGGACCACAGCCCCTTCCCCACACATCATTAACAGGCTCAGGAAGAGCCCAGCAGGAGCCAGATGCCCTCCCCAGGGAGGTCGTATGTCCCCCAGCAGGCAGAGGGACAGACAGGGCTCTTGGTCTGGAAACGTAGGCTGCCCTGCTGGTGCCACAACACGCAGACACTCCTGAGTTAGCAGCAGTGGTGTGAAAGTGCGAGGGCAGGAGGCTGCCCCGGTGCCACATACCCTGTGTGCATCTGGACCACGCAGGCCCCGGGGTGGGGGGACATGGCAAGCAACTCAAAAATACCCACCATAGCAACTCGTGGAGAAGCCTTCCTGACCCCCTTCCTCGATTTTTGTCAAAGGCATATGCAAATATCTTAGCACCATTTCCGTCTGCGTCTACTTCCATCCGGGCCTGAGAAAAAACACGATACGGGTCTGTTAGAAAGCTTTTGGTTCTTGGCAACAGTTCAGTTACCTCCTAGAAAAACTGAGTGACGTGAATGAGCCAGAGGGACAGGTGGCAGGCCTGTTCCTGGGACCCTGGGACCCGGCAGAGCTTGAGAAACCAGTCACATTCCAACAAACACTCTCTTGCATCTGAGCAAGGGACACTCACGGACGACTGTGCGCCACGCTGTGGACACAGGGAAATAAACTCTCCTGCCCTTAAAAGAGCCCACAGCCCAGCGAGAAAGATAACCCTGCACGAGAGACTGCTGGAGAGCAAGGAGGCCCAGAAGAGAGAGCTAGGTCCAGGCTCGCAGCAGTCTCCGGAAGGAAGGTGCGAGCAGGGGCAGCCTGGGGCCAGAGAGGAAGCTGGTCAGGTGGAGACAGCGGACGGCAGGGCTCGGGAAGGAGAGTGGAAGGAGAGCACTGGGCCCTGGGAGGGACAGGGCTGAGGCCAGGGGACAGGTAGGGTAGCACCAGACCGTCTCCTCAGGAGCCAGGCCTTGTCCCCAATCGAATTTGGTCACAAATATGGTGCAACCAGTCTGTTTTCAGGGAAGAGTGGCAAGTAGGGTGGCCTCGGGGAGGACCAGGGCCATGGAGGCAGTGCTAAGACCCCATGTCCTGAAAGAGGCTTCCTAGGCCTCCATGACCCACCCCCAGGTACAAAGGGAAGCTGTCCTTACCTCAAAGGAGTAGCCCTCCACCAGCGGGATGTCCTGCTCATCTATCAGGGTGTACTTGGTCTACAAATTAACCACATTTCAGAAGTTACATTTGGGATCTGGGCAAGGTGCTGATGACAGGCAGCAATGGCCCCTTCAGACTAGGAGAGGTCGGCAGGGCAGGGGCATGGGCAGTTTGCCATAAAAGGCAGAGAGCCGGACCAACAGCTGCTCATTCCCCACCTGACTGTGCCAGAGGAGCAGGTACCAGGCTGCACTTCCCATCCGCATGGGACTAACCATAGAACTGCTACTGAACTGGCCAGCCTCTACTCTGTGCCTGCAATGCGCCACTAAACCTAGCCCACCACCGTGGCTTTGCTGGAGTGGACAGAGGGGGCCTGAATTGAAGCAGAATACCCAGAAAGTATCAATTAATGTTTATTTGTTAGGAAGGGTACTGGTACACAGCTAAGTTGTCCTCTGTAGCTTTTTGTTCCAAATCAAAGCTTTAGAAAATGACAATGTAACCAATCCCTAAATTAGAAGTAAGTCTCAGAGCTGATGGAAACCCACCCTTCCCTAGTTAGAAAGGCACGTCCCTCTTGCATGATGGGCAGGAAACAGTCCCCAAACGGACCAATCTCAATCTCACTCTTGCTTGGAAAGCTTTTTTTCTAGGATCTGAATCCGTTTTACCTTTATCTGACTGCCTCTGCTCCTCTCTCCCACCCGAAGCTTCCGCTGCTGGTGATGGGAACAGGGTTCCCATCCAGGGTAAGGTCCGTGGCTGGTGCAGCTGCACGGCCGGCTCCTGGAAACAGCCAAGCCTCAATGCCCACAGGTGCTAGGAAGCCCCAGCCTCGAACACGCGGAGGGCGGGGCCAGGTAAGGGAGAGAAGCAGAGGTAGGCCCTGATCTGGCGAGGCCCACTAAGGCTCAGCCAGACTTGGCCACCGCTGGCATCGTGAGACCTGTGCGAAGCTCCACCAGGACCCGCAGGCACGGAGCGGCGCGCACACACCGGTCTTGACAGGGACCGAGCGCGCCGCAAGCGCAGCCTTTAGCACCCTCCTCGCGGGCCGTGGCGCACCGTCCCAGCCCCAAGGCCGCGGCCCGCGAAGGGCTGCCCCGCGGGGACACGCCGCCGGCCCGCCACCCGCACAACCGCTGGGCCTCGCGCCCCCGGCCAGGCCCCGCGCCCCCGGCCAGGCCCCGCGCCCCCGGCCCAGTCTCGCGCTCCCGACCCGGAGCCCACAGGCCCAGCCCCCGGCCCCGCGCCGCTCACCTTCCCAGCCACCCGGCCGAGCCGCACGATGCCCAGTTTGAAGTCGGTCATGGCCAGGCCTGCGCTCGGCCGGCGGCGCCGCTCCCTCGGGAGGCGCCGGACCGGGGCGGGGCCGCGGCGCGCCGGGCGAGCCGGGCGAGCGGGCGGGCAGGGTTCAGGTCCGGGCAGCCGGGCGGGACGAGGCTGGGCCGGGCTCAGGCCGCCGCCGCCGCCGCCGCCGCCACCGCCTCGCGCCCGCCGGACCTGCCACGCGCCGCCGCTGTCGCCGCGCGCACCACCACAAGCCGAGCCGGGGGCGGGGCGCGGCGCGGACACACCCCCGCCCGCCACCATCCGGCCAATAGCGAGGCGCGCACTGCACCGGCCGGCGCGCGCCGCCCGGCTGTGGCCAATGAAAAGAGGGAGAGTACGCAGGCGCGCGGAAGAGCAAGGCGAGCGCGGGGGAGGGGCGCGGCCGGGGGGCGGTACCACGCGGCCGCCCGGTGTACGTCAGTTTCGCGGGAAGCTTTGTGCAAGCGTCCACGCGCTCGCCGCTCTTGGCCCCCGACCCCGCGTTTGAGTCGCGACTTCGCTCCCGACCCTGCGTCCAGACTCCGCGCCACCCTGACCCCTCGGTCCGCTCCTGGCTCCGCGCCCCCGAGCTGCCCGGAGGACCCCACGGGTTCGGGTCTCTGCAGAACTCGAGGTGGCCCCCCACGCCGGAAACGGTCCTGCGTCCGCAGGGCAACGGGCAGGGGCACCGGGTGAGGACGGGACCCCAGAGCCCCCCCCGGCTGCCGAGGAGCCGGGCTAGTGGTCTGCGCCTGCAGGACGCGGGAAGAGCCCGGAGCTCAGCGTCCCTCCTCCCTCCCGGGTCACCGCGTCTCCTGCTCACAGGGGCCCGGTCTGGACCTCGGTCGCTGCCGCAAGCCGGGCTACGCCCACATTCCCTGGGCCGTAGGCTCCTTAACCGAGGTGGGGCGACGCTCGGGGCGTGGAGAGCCTGGTGTAAGGACTCCGGGACTGCGGTCCTTGGGGGGCCTGCCTACTACCTATGCCTCCTGGCAACTGCCTGGCGTTCACTTCCAGGACCCACTGAAGCTATGTAAATTTAAAGCCCCTGCTCATACCCCAGGGAGGGAGGCCGAAAAGCCCAGGATGAATGAGTCACATATGTGGAAGGCGACGAATGCCGTGGGGGAAACACGGAGATCAGCAGTGGGGGTCGGGGGTCCTAGTGAAGGTGGGGAGTAGAGCAGGCCCCTTCTCCAGTCAGTTGAACAGTGGAAGGAGAGGGCGTTGAGTCACGTCCGCATAGGGCATCCCCCCAGGGGAGAAACCAGTGCAAAGGCCCCAAACGAAATGTTTCTGGTGCATTTGAAAACGGGTGGCCCTTGTGACCAGACTGGAGTGGATGAGGAGCAATAGTTTCTTGTAAGGACTTTGACGTTTACACTCAGGAGTGAGGTCGCAGTGAGACACCACCTCACACCTGTCAGAATGGTTATCAACAATAAATCAAACAAGCGTTGGCCAGTGTCGAGAAAAGGGAACCCTTGTGCATTGTTGCTGGGATTACAAACTGGTGCAGCCACTGTGGAAAACTGTGGAGATTCCTCAAAAAAGATTAAAAATAGACCTGCCATACAACCCCCCAATTCTACTTCTGGGCATTTATCTGAAGAAACCCAAAACACTAATTTGAGAAGATACATGCACCCCTATGTTCATTGCAGCATTATTTACAATAGCCAAGATATGGAAGCAACCTAAGTGCCCATCCAGACAGTGGAGAAAGAAGTGCTGCATGTGTACTATGGAATATTACTCAGCCATGAAAAGAATACAGGCTTACCATTTGTGACAGTATGGAGGAACCTAGAGGGTATTGTGCCATGTGAAATAAATCACAGACAGAAATACCACATGAATTCACTGATATGTGAGATCTCAACATAAAGGAGCAAAACAGACACAGACTCATTGATACAGAGAATAAATTGATAGTTGCCAGGTGGAAGGGAGTTGGGCTGATGGATGAGAAAAAGAAAGGTATTAAGAAGTACAAATTGCCACATATAAAACAGTCCCAGGGTGTAAAGTACAGACAGCACAGGGAATACAGTCAATAATATTGTATTAACTATGTGTGGTGCTGGGTGGGTTCTACACTTACTGGGATGAAGACTTTGTAAGTTATATAAATGCCTAATCACTGTGCTGTACAACTGAAACTAATACAATATTGTATGTCAATCGTAATCAAAAAATTAAAAACCAGAAGAACAAAGTGAGGCTGTAGGAGGATTTGAACAGAGGAGTAGCTTTTTGGTGAATCGCACTGGCTGGTGGAGACAGTAGTTTATGGGGTAAAGAGTAGAGGGAAGGAGGCTGTTCAGAAGGGAGTGCGAGTACCCAGCCCAGAGGTGACAGTGTTTGGACACATGTGGTGGCAGTGTTTTGTAGCAGCCAGGGCAGCCCTGGTTATCCTGCGGTAACCAACAACCCCAAGTTCTAGTGGCTTCACAAAATAAACACATATTTCTTACTCATGCTCCGTGTTAAGGCTACAGGCAGTTGCCCGTGTGAACCTCAGGTTGGGGGCAGATCTTTGGCCTGGGGCGTCAGTGTGGCACTCGCCGTGTCACGCACTGCATTCTGAAGATCACCATGTGAGAAATGCAGACAGAGGAAGGGAGGTCAAGGAATGAGCCCTGGGCACTCCCATACTAAGGGGGAGACAGTGGGAAAGAGGAGGAGCCAGTAAAGAAAACCAAGAAGTTAGGTGGGAGGTAAATCAGGAGAGAGCCAGGTGAAGAGTGTATGTGGAAGGGACGGTCGTCCATGTCGAACGCTGCTGGTAGGTCCTGTAAGGTGGGGAATGGGAGTCAGTCAACAGACTGAGCAACACAAAGGCACCAGTGTCTTTGGACGCACAGAGTTGATGGACTGGTGCAGGGTAAGAAGGAATGGGAGAAGAGAGCTGTAGATCATGAGACAGACAACTCTTCCAAAGCTGTTTTTTTTTTCTTTTCTAAAACCGAGAGCAGGGAAACAGAGCCAAAACTAGAAAGAGAAAGGAAGTCAAGTGTAATCGTTTTTATAGTCAGAGAGGAAGGAGCATGTTTGTTCAACAGAATGACTCCCACCAAAGAGAAGGAGAAGTTGCCCCAGCTGGTATAACTCAGTGGATTGAACAGGAACCTGTGAACCAGAGTCACCAGTTCCATTCCCAGTCAGGGCACATGCCTGGGTTGCAGGCCACATCCCCAATAGGGGGTGCATGAGAGACAACTACACATTGATGTTTCTCTCCCTCTCTTTCTCCTTCCCTTCCCCTCTCTCTAAAAATAAAAATCTTTAAAAAGAGAGAGAAGGAGAAGTTGATGATGTAGAAAAGAGGTGGAAGAATTTTGGGAGAGGCGAGGAGTGAAGAGCCGGCTTTAGATGGGAGCAGGGGCCACTCAGGGACAGTGTGGATTGGGTGTGGAGGCAGAAGTTTGGGGCATTATCTTCTGATGAGAACTTTTCCAGTTTCTCAGTTAAGTCGAAAACAAGGTCATCAGACAAGAGTGAGGAGAAGGCAGCAAATGGTGGTTCAAGGAGGAAGGACAAGGGCTGACTGATTGACTAGCTAGGAAGGAGCTAGGGTGATACAGGAGGAGGGCCTGGCAGTATCAGGGGGGACCAGTCAGGGTGACTGTGTTTTTCTCCAGCCTGTTTAGGCTGCTCTAGAGAAGGCAAGGAGAAGAGACACGGCTTGAGCCAAGAGTGGAGTCGTGCCAGGTGAACGCACTGGAATGGGTGGGGAAAGAGGCAGGAGAACATAAAAGAGAGTGGTCCCAGCTCCCAGCACTTGGCCACAGCATTAGAGCTGAATGAGGAAAGGAGAGAGAACACCCAAGGGGGCAGGATAGGTAGGTTGGCATTGGAGTACCAGGCGGACTAAGCTAGAATAGGAGGTGGTGGTCAGGGAAGTGTGCACTTGGGATTGTGAGGGGGCTGCAGCTGCTGGTGATGACAATCTTCTTCTGTTTTCTACTGATGTGTAACCAACCTTCCCAAGATTTCATGGCTGAAAACAACATCAGTTCACGATGTGTCACGATTCTGCAGTTGGTGAGCTCTTTGCTCCTCATGGTGTCAGGTGGCTCCTTCCTTGGTGAGAGGTGGCTGATCAGTGTTTCTCTCACATACTGACATTTCTCTCCCTTTCTTTCTTTCTACCTACCTCCCCACCTAAAAATAAGTAAATAAAATCTTTGAAAAAAGAAAGTTAGGGGCCAGAGGCCTAATTTTTTTGAATTCTGTACATTTTACTTCAAGCAGATACATCCCTTTTTTAAAAAACCTGTGGCTTTTCTAGGTATCAAACTGTAACCCACTTCATTAGACAGAAGTTCATTGTAAATGTCGTTAGGAAGGCCCCTCCCTTGTGGGCTACAAGTCAGGTGCAGTGGGACAATGACCCCAAAACTCTTGGAGCCCTTTTGTATGGCTTCTTGAATGGAAAGAAGCCAATTGACCCTTTAAGCGTTCTGCCAGGAAATCAGATCATTAGATACATTTTATGTCTTCCACGTTACCACAGACAATGTTCTCGCCATTTTCCTGTCGATACCTAACACGGGGCTCCCCTGCCTCCGGCCTGCCTTGCCCAAGTCCACCTGTGGCCTCATTCCAAGGTCAGCACCACTCTTCAGTGTTGTGACAGCATCTCACTCCCAAGTACCAATGCCTCTTCCCATGACCTATTGGTGCATAACAAACCACCTGAAACTTCCTGTTTAAAGGTCTGTTTTTTCAAGGTTCTGTAATTTAGATTGGGCTCGGCTGGTCAGTTCTGCTCTTGGCTGGCAGGTCAGCTGTCTCAAATTGTCACCACAACTCCTTTTCTCCTTGTAAGTGTGGGATGCTCCACCCACAGTGGTCCTGTGATTCTTCATGTATTTAATGTGCTAGAAAGTTCTGGGACTTCAGACCCCAGTCCTGAGGACTGGCAGCTTCACCTTTCTCTGTTTTCGGGGCCTGCCACCAGGTAATTGGTCTCACTACCTGGAGACCATCATGCTGTGAAAAACCCCAAACTAGCCACCTGGAGAGGCCTCGTGGAAGAGGCCTTGTGGAAGGTACCCAACCAGGTCTGTCACCTTGCCATACCTGCACTATCCCAGCCACCACAGTTGGGGCAGCAGACACGTATGTGAGAAAGACGTCTTGGATGTTCCATCATCTACCCCATGCAGCTGAGTGCAGCCTCATTGTCACAACAAGCAGGGCGGTTTGTTCCACAGCGGTATCTGGCTGACATGGCCAGGGCCACGCAGTAGCCATGAGCCCTGGGTGTGATCGCAGCAGGAGGTCTGCGCCAGTGTCACACATGTGTCCAGGGGACCTTTCTCATGGAGATTTCTTCAGCAGGGTAACCAGACATTGTTACACAGCAGCTCGGACACCAAGAGAATGAGATGAGAAGCTGCTGGGCCTTCTGAGACCCTGCAATGAGTATGGCATCTCCTGTCACGGTACTGCCAGTCACAGGGTCAGCCAGACCCCATGGGAGGGGACGGAACCCATCTTGTGATGGGAGAGACAGTGCAGACAGAAAGGGGTGAGGAAAGGGGTGGGCAGACAGCTCTGCAGACTGACTAGTGAAGCCGTTGGAGGGAGCTGCTGAAGTCTGCTGGAGTTCTTGGAGGACAGGACTCATGGAGACAAGAGCTGTATTGATGGTGTTATTTTATTTCCTTAAAGACTTTATTTTTAGAGGGAAGAGAAGGGAGGGAGAAAGAGAGGGTGAGAAACATTGATGTGAGAAACAGCCATTCATTGCCTCTCGTACATGCTCTGGCCAAGGACTGAAGCCGCAAGCAAGGCAGTCATGTGCCCTGACTGGGAATCAACTGGTGACCCTTAGGTTTGCAGGCTAGTGCTCAAGCCACTGAGTCACACCAGCCAGGGCCTATTTTCTTATTCATGATGCTTTGACATCTGGGGACCATTGCTGGCTGGGGAGGGACTGCCCCTCCCAGGACTAATTCCTAGAGATAGCAATTTTCTGAGACCACACCTTTTACATATAAACAAATCCAGAGCCCATACCCCCACCTCCCTTTTCTATATCTATGTCTATATAAAATTTATTTATTTGATAGAGACAGAAACATTGATTTCGCTGTTCCATTTCTTCATGCATCCATTGGTTGATTCTTCTATGTGCCCTGACCAGGCATCACACCTACAACCTTGTTGTGTTGGGATAATGCTCTAACCAACTGAGCTATCCGGCCTGGGTCCACCTCCTTTATCTAACTCACACTTCATGCCCGTATTTCTCTGCTGAACTCACCCCAGGGCCAGGTATTGGGCACTGAGAGAGGACCCCATAGCCCAGAGCCCACTGAGCTCATTCACGCTCTCCAACCCGAAGCATGCTCATGCTGCCTGTGCTGCATCACCCACTCCTTCCCATAGAAAACACAGGACGGGCTCTGGGTCAACCAACCCTGGCACTGACCATGTGGCTGGGTGGGGTGGCTCTCCCCTCCTCTTGGGTAAGTACTAAGCTCCTTCTTCAAGCGCTTGCCTGTGTTGGTCACCTCACCCGATGAAAAGTCCTGGGCACATTTTTAAGACAGAGGCCAGAGGGTAGGAAGGATCTCCTATGTGGATCCTGCGGTTACTAAAAATTCCTGCAAAGTGGTACTGGAGAGATGGCAGTGAGTCAGGAGCTAACATCACCAAGACATAAGGGGGATGGACCTGGCCTTGAACACGAGAGCAACAGTGGAGGGTGGAGGGGTTTTACTCTGAGAATGTAAGAGTTAATGCTGGGAGAGTTTAGGGTGACAGGGAAATGGTCTGGAAGTGATCACAGGGGACAGGGGGGCACCCGAGCTACCTCTAGGCCCAGAGGTACAGAAGTTGTGTGAAAAGAAACATCCACACTGGAGAGGCTCCAGGAGAGCCTGGGTGCCAGGGTGGAAGAGGAAGGGACTTTGGGGCAAAGGCCAGGGCAGCTGTGGGCAGCCTCCAGAACATCGATGGGTGGGTGATGGGGTCAGAATGAAGGCCACGCAGGGCCGTTCGGGGGTCTGGCTGTGGGAAACAGAGGGTACAAAGGCTGCCTCTCTACTGTCTTCATTCATTCCATCTCAGCAGCAGCCAACAGGCCACCTCCCTCCCTCCTTCCTGAAACCTTCATTGTTGACTTCTGTTGTGGACATTTGGCATTTTGGGCTGCCCATGGTCTCCCTCCTCCCCTGGGCGCGCTGAATTCCTTGTTCAGGAATTCCCCCGTTTGGCACTGTGGTTAATCAGACCCCCTCCGGGGTACAGTACAGCAGGGTGCTGCGGGAGTCAGGTGGGGCCTCCCTTTCCTTGCCTGGCCCAGAAGGACCCCTCCGGGCTGCAAGTCTCCTTTCCTTTTGCTTCGGAGCTAGATTAGGTTTCTGTGGCTTTCACCTCAAACTCTGATGTCTTGAGTGTGTAACCACTTCTTAGTCCTTCGTCTCCCTCAAACTCGTGCCCAGTGGACACCCAATGGGCGGGTGCAGCTCTTCGAGATCCGCCTGAGCCGCGGCCGCGTCGTCTACAGCCCCGGGGAACCGCTGGCAGGGACCGTCCGCGTATGCCTGGGGGCGCCGCTGCCTTTCCGAGGTGGGCGCGGGGTCTCCTCATGGATTTCTCCCACACCCCATACCTCGACGTCCTTCCTCAAGCACCCCATATTTAACTAGCAGTGGGCGCCCACTGCGAGCTTCTTAGAGCCAGCACAGCCTTCTTCTTCCCAGACTCTCCGGTCTCCCGTGCGCACTCCCCGTGCGCCGCAATTCACTCAGCACAGAACCGCTTTTTAAAGACGATACATCTTTAGATGTCCCTCGGCGCCCTGGAATCATGCGCATCCCGCCCCACGCAGCCTCCGACCCGCGCTCCCTCCTCTCCAGCCCCACACCCACGTGTTCAGGGTGGCTCCGCGCGTAGGCCGCCCCTAGGGACCCACCCCAAGCCCCAGGACCGCCGCGCGGATGCAGCAGGCGCACACACGCCGGCCCGCCCTCCTGACGTCCTTCCGTGGAGTGACACTGGGCGCAGCGAGGGACCTTCTAGTAAGCCTGCCGTGACCCCGCGCCCCAGTTTTCTGGCCACCGCATGGCTCCGCCCCCTCGGCAGGTGAAGCGGCCGCTTTCCTAAGGCAGCAGGGGGCGCACGTGCGCCAGATTCCAGCGACCTGCTGTAGACCTCCACCTTGCGGGTCAGGTCGGGGCTGCGGGCAGACCGGCGGGGGCTGGGGACCGGCAGGGTGTTGGGGGACAGGGCCAGGAAGGAACCCAGCAGCTTAGGGTTGTGGCCGAGTTGGAGGCGGACGGGGCGGGGGCGTGGCCGAGGCGGGGGGGGG
>PVIA01017908.1:0-14282 GCA_004024845.1 Tonatia bakeri
AGTTGTTCCTCCTGGTTTATTTTATACAAATGTGGGACCCCTCCTACAGGTCTGGATTAATATTTCTTCTTTACCTCCTTGGCTGTCAAACTTCCATGCAGTTTGATTTTCTGGCAGTTCTGGCTGTTGTTTATTTTTAAATTTGTTGTTGTCCTTTTGGTTGTGTAAGAAAGCGAAGTGTATCCACCTATACCTCCATCTTGGTAGGAGGTCTTTCTTCTAGTAATTCTTGTAATTGAGAAGCCATAGCCCTGGCTGGTGTAGCTCAGTGGATTGCACATGGGCTGGGAACCAAATGGTCGTCGGTTTAATTCCCAGTCCGGGTACATGCCTGTGTTACAGACCAGGTCCCCAGTGGGGGCCATATGAGAGGCAACCACACATTGATGTTTCTCTCCCTCTCTTTCTCTCTTCCTTCCCTTTCTCTAAAAATAAATAAATAAATAAAATCTTTTAAAAATGTGGAATGAATATATTTAAAGGAAAAAATAAGAAAAGCCCTAGATTGATCTTTAATTGTATTTATTTAATTATTTATTTATTTAGTTAGTTGTTTGTTTTATTGATCTTAGAGAGAGAGAAGGGGAGGGAGAGAGAGTGAGAGAGAGAGAGAGATATTTGTTTTTCCTCCTATTCACGCATTCATTGGTTGATTCTTGTATGTGACCTGACCACAACCTTGGCATATTGGTACAATCCTCTAACCAACTGAACTACCTGGCCAGGGCTGATTGATCATAAATTTTAAAATAATAGAAGGAAGAGTGAATAGAATACAAAATGACAAATTCACAGAAGAAATGATAGGCCAAGAAAACACTTGGAATCAAAATATGTTGAATTCGTCAGTAAGCAAAGAAATTAAAATGAAAGCAACAACAGATTTATTCTTATGGAACACATGGTTGTTGTGGCTAATACATGCAGCAGTTAATACTGATAAAAAACTTTCTGGGAAGCATATCGATATTAAGAATCTAATGTCTATAAAACCTTTACACCCCTAAGTTTCACCATTCCATTTTGAAGATTTCACACTAAACAAATTCATTAGCTGATTATGTTCTCTTTTGAACAATAGAAAGTAAGAAAAAGCAATGTTCCCATCCAATAAAAGCCTATTTTTGTTGTATAATATAAAATTTGGAGTAAAAAGCAAAGGGTTTTGTTGGTGGCCCCATAATGCCATTGGGATCCAGTCTTCTTCCTGCTTTCCATGACACTCTGCTTAGTGGGTGATTTTTCAGGTCACGGTCTCAAGATGGCTGTCTATCTCCAATCACTGTGTCTGTTTCCCAGGCAAAAAAACGGGAGTGGACAAGGCAAATGCACAAGATCATGGGAATGATGGGCACCACGTGTGCTCCCCTTCCAAAGGCTGTCTTAAAAGTACCACTGAGAACTGTCTGCTCACATTGTGTGAATCAGACCTGGTCACATTTGCCAGGGATATTTCCACATTGAATGAAATCAGAGTCATACTAGCAAGACAGAAGAGAAAATAACTGTTGTTCGGGCAAACAATAGTATCTCTGACAATAGTTACTAAAGATTGCACATAAATTTGATGTATACATTATTTATGCAAGCATACCTCAGAAATATCGCAGGCTTAATTCCAGGCCGCTGCAATAAAGTGAGTTTCATGGTAAAGGGAGTTACAGTTTTTTTGCTAGTAGAGTTTTGTTTTTAGGTTGTGAAAAATGGAACATCTGTGAACTACAATAAAGCAAAGTGCAACAAATGAACATGACTGTAATGTATGTAGAATATATTATAGATAGATAGTTAAATAGATGAAATGGGAAACAACCAAAAGACCCCAAAATTAAGATCTTGGAGAAATGACAATAATGCAAACAAAAGGATACTATGTAATCAGTAAACATCAGGTCACACAAGGATATTTCAAACTTGGAAAAACTTTAGAAGGTATTGTTAAGTAAAACTACACTTCACATGGTGTGTATGGAAAGACACTATTAGGAAGAGAAAAATTGATGTGTGCAATAAACACAGAAAAAACCCAGAAAGCTGTACCAAAATGTCAATGGTAATTACAATGTTGGGGAGTGGAATTATGAGTATCAGATAATCATAAACATATCTTTGTGTTTTTCTGAGTTTTCCAAGCTTTCTGCAATAAAAAGATTTTACTTTTGTAATCCAAAAATTAGAAAGCTGTGAAAAAAAATAAAGGTCTGAGTTTAACTTTTCCTGATGGAGTCCCAAGGAAATGAGTCGTGTTATGGAAGTGGGCCAAAGCAATAGAAAACTGGTTTCTGGGTTTGGATAGTTTATATTCAAGAAGTCTAGGACTTACTTGTGGTAAGCAATCACTTGGCCTCCTGCCAGATATTTTCAACCATCCGTGTTCACTTTTAGGACAGGTAAACCAATGAAAACTAATGTGCTCTGATATGTTTTTTTATTTAGTGTTTCTTCATATTTCATTTAAAGTTTAATATTTTAACCTCTAAAACAGTTAAAACAAAAGAATGATACAAAAATAAATAGAAATACAGGACTGAAAACATAGAATGCTACCATGCGTTAATCTTAAATTTCATTGTTCCCTATAAAATAATGGTGGTTTTTTAAAAAAAGACTTTTTATTTTCCTTTCCAATTGTAATTGAAACAGCAAAAAAAGTTGCATTTCCTGGGGCAAAATCCTCTTTACTAAAATGCGTGAGTTCTTTATCCATGTGCAGAGAATACAGCTCGAGTGTTCTGTAAGGGGATCTATATTTATGTTATGTACACATCTATATTTATATGACTCACCTCCTAATAAGGGCGTCTCATAGCTCCACGACCAGCTGGAACCCTTCTGTTGAAACCGTTTAAAGTGCTACTGACGTCACTTTGAAAGGGACCACCTCACACGGGTCTAACAGGTGCTGCTGGGTCTGTGCTCACTCACTGTCAGATGCAGCCCTCCCAGGGAGCAAGTAGCCCTGTGAACCAAAACAGGGGGTCCTGGCAGCCTGGGCCAGCTTATCCCAGTAAATAGGCTAGCAGGTTGAAAACTCACCCCAGGGAACCCCAGTTCTTGGCCTTATTTTTTTCAGTATAAAATTTATCTCTTTTGTAGGTTAGGAGAAAAAAATACAAGGGTGAAGCTTTTCTGGTACTAAGCCTGCAAGCCACATTGGGCTATTTTTCATATTAATTTATTTTTCAGTTATGGCATATATTTTCCATCATACTCCTGGGAGAGAAAAGAGAAAGTACCATATGACATACGGAGAGACAAGAGTGTTAGCTGAGGTCCAAAAGGACATAACTGATTGTGTGTAGGCAGCCTTTTATTAGCTGAGAGAGTCATGAAGTAGAGTCAGAAAAGTCTCATTTTAGGTGTGGCAGGGGATAGATCGCTAGTTTTGGAGTTCAAGATGTATTTATTCATCCAATAAATAATTATTGAGCACTTTCAGTGTCTCAAGCATAATTCCAGGATTGGGGGCTACAAACCAAATAAAGCCAACGCCACCCCCCATATTTGTGGAGCTAAGATATAACAGGGGAACATAGAACCAGAATGATTTCAAGTTCTAACAAGTGTGACCAAGAAGAGGAAAGCACTGAGGTAGAGAAGAGGAGTTCTGGAACAGTGTGGGGGGTGTGGTGACTTTAGGCAGGATTGAGCAGAGACAGTCCTTGTGAGAAAGTGACATTGAAGCTGCGTTTACAACAGTACATGGCCAGACATGGGAAGATTTGGAGGAGGAGCCCTTCAGGCAGAGGAAAGAGTGTGGTGAAGGTTCGTGGGGTGAAAGAGACCACCGTGATGGAAGGACTAAAAGATTATGAGACCAAATGGTGTTTTTGGCAATGAGGGAAGAAGAGATCCAGAGGAGATAATAAAAGGAGACCCTAAAATATTGGCATGGAGACAGGGTACTGGAAGAGAAAATGGTGGATGTTCTTATTACAGCCCTCCTGAGGAAAGATCCCAGTTCAGTGTGTCTTCGGTAATTTGTAGAATAAAAGTGCATTGAAATATTCCACAAATTAGCTATTATAAAAATAAGTATAATTTATTAGCTAGTTATTTAAGAAGTTTACATATATTATTTTACTAAATTAATTTAAACTCTCAATCATTCATTCATCTAGTAGTCCAAAGGTGTTATTTCATTTTGTTGGGTTAAATTTGCTCAGACCATGAAGCAGGTTCCCATTTCAGTCAGATGTATGATCACACATTAGAGCTGCCCCTCCCCAGGCCATCATTTCATAGACATGTGCTTATCCCAACCAGTTAGAGTTTTCAATAGTTATTACTCTTGGAGTTTTCAAAGCCTATGCTTCTGATAGTGGATGTTCTCTGGGTCTGAAGAACTGTCTTTTAATTTTTTTTAAGACTTCTAGATTTATCTCATGAGTTTGTTATGAAGATAAATGAGGTAATAGGTGGGGCCACCTGTGCTTGTTATCATCCTCTTTCATCCTCCATAAGATTATGGCACCGAGTGAATGAAAATAGTATAGTATTTCCAGAACATTGCAGATTCTCCATTGGAGTATGCTCCTGATGGAAAAAAACACATATTCAGTTTGTTGTTCAATAATCTCCTGAAAAGAGAACACTGCTTAGCGTAGGCCACAAATGGGCCAAATGATGGGAGCTATGATGAGGGCTGGTTGTTGCTCCACCAGAAATCAAGAAATGCATTATTTCTCAGGCACTATTCATGTGTACGAGATTGTCATCTTCAATTCAGCTCTCCTGAACACCAAAGTGGGGAAAAAATAAACAACCCAATTCTGTTTTTTTAATATGGTGATGAAAATGGTGATAAAGTTTAATTTTAATCCTTTTTAAAAGGAGAGAGCAAGTACTCTTAGTGCTGAGCTCTACAGAAAGTTATTTATGGGAAAGAAAACCCTTAAGAAGACACTTGGGGAAAGGGGCCAACAAGTTCTGACCAGGGAAAGAAAAGTTGTAATAAGGTTGGGTTTCTTTCTCTTTAAAATGCTCTACTTTTTACTGATGGAATGCTTTATATTGTAAATAAAGATACATTTAATCCCTTAAAAATGTGCCCCTGAGCCTTTATTATGGGGTCATATTTGTCATGGATTCTACTGAGATATGTTCATTTTGCACCAAAAATATGAATTAGAGAGAGGGGATTTCATGGGCTTCAAACATCAGAATTCATTGTCTGCATTAAGAATGAAGAGGCTGTGCCAAATGTTTCCTGTTGTGACTACGAACTCAGGAAGAAGAGGAATAGAACACATATTGACAACTTGTTTGTAACTTCCTCAAAGACTTCAACCACAGGAAGGATTTTTAAAAATTCTTGCACTATCATCATTTAGTGACCTATATTATGGATTAACAATTCTCTTTTCCTTATCGCTCCCTGCCTCTGTGGCTCAGGATAGACCAGCTACAGAGCGAGAGTTGCTGGTGGAGTGGGAGGTTATGTCATATGCACTGGCTGTCAGAACATCCGAATGTGCATCTTGGATATGCCGGGGAAAAATGTTGTCAGTTGGAGTTTGTGCTGAGAGAGCAAGAGATGATATATTAAACTGAGATTTCCTGGAGAATTCCAACCCCAGCCATTTCCAAGAACAATAATGTTTTAATCCATTGGCTATTAGTCTTGGAGGAGTGACTGTCTTTGCCATCGAAATAAATCTATTGCATGCAATTCCACTATGACATTTTGATATGTTTTAGTTCTTCTTCATGGCTTTCTTGGTGATAGCTACCTTTTATGTCATGGTGTCATCATGTTCCTGAGTTTCCGGACTTTACTGAAGGCAAGTACACTCCCTCCAAATCACTTCTACACCATGTAGTTTTTTCAGTTGGCATTGTAACATATTTATTTGGTTTTACTCTCCTTACTAATTTTTGTAAAAATACTAGCATTTCATTTTAAAAAGCAAATAAACCTCATGAGGATTACTCTCCATGTTATATCCCTAATAGTCGAGGAGTTTTAACCACATTTTATTTCATTACTTCCTTTAGTGTCTTGATATTTTATTACTTAGGGGAAAAAAAAACTGTTCCTTCAAATGGTTTGTTTCCTGAACATGAAGAACAAAATTGGGACAGTCTGTCCTCACAGTATTTTCGGGTCCAATGCAATTCAAAATAAATACAAGCTTTTGAAGAGAATAAACCATTTAGATCAATTACATTTCCATTAATTTAAGCAAGGGTACTGGTAAGGAGTAAGAGCACACTAATTTAAGCCTTGGAAACCTTTGCAAAACAGCATCAAGTATGTAAAATACTCATCCATTGTGAGGAGAGAGGAAGTACCTTTTTTTTTTTTACTTAAAAGATTGGACCAAACTCTCCTTTTGAACTGTCCTTTGTGGGTTCCCAGTGAATTGGCTTCATAATGCCTTCGTACCACCTGCTTGCTGTCTTGCCAAGCAGTTATGTTGTTGCCATTGTTGAAAACAATTATTGGGTGATGTTAAAGACATATGCCCTCAGTGTGCTGAGAGATTTGAGCATATTTCTTTTTCATTTAAAGAAAGCCTACCCCGCCCTGGCTGGCATAGCTCAGTGGATTGAGCTCGGGCTGCGAACCAGGCATCGCAGGTTCGATTCCCAGTCAGGGTACATGCCTAGGTTGCAGGCCATGTCCCCCAGCAACCGCACATTGATGTTTCTCTCTCTCTCCCTCTCTAAAAATAAATAAATAAAATCTTAAAAAAAAAAAAAAAAAAAAAAAAAAAAAGAAAGCCTACCCCGAGACTGCTAAAATTGCTTCCGTGAAGACTTTGGTGTCTGTATGTGGCAAAGTCTTTTAAATGATGCCTTTTAAACAGGTGTTCTCCTTATTAGGAGGACTCATGACTTGACATCTGTGGCCTCAGAGCAATAGCTGAACAACTGTTTTGTTATTATTCTTTTGATGGATGAATGCAATAAATCAAGGTAGTTTCAGCAATCTTAAGGGACAACAGTAAAAAAAAATTAGGCAAAAATGGAAACAAATGACTGCTTTTCAAAGGCAAGAGATTAATAGCTCTGCACATACTGGAAAACATATCAGGAAAACTTTTTCAAATCCCTTAGTGAATCTAGTCCTCTTCTAATTGGGGTGTCCTCTGCTAGGCCAGTGTTGGTTTTTGTGGACAGCTCATACGTATTTTGTCTTTAACTTCCACAACTGAAGGGGGTGTAAGTTCCTTCTGGCCCATGGCGGTGAACAGAACAGAATACTCTGGAAGCATCATGGAATTCACTTCTTAAACGGCTTCCCATTGTCAGTTACATGATGAAGACCAGCGACTATCACCAGGTAGGCTCCACCAAGACCACCAAATATGTCTTAAAAATGTTCCAAGTTCATATGATGATGTAGCTTCAAAGTTTTATTATTTTATGATGCTACAGATCTGTATTTATTTATTTATTTTTTAAAGTATATTTTGTTGATTATGCCATTATAGTTCTCCCATTTCATTTCTACCCTTTATCCCTCTCCGCCCTGCACCCACCACCCTCCAGCATTCTCCCCTCTCAGTTCATGTCCATTGGTTGTACATATAAGTTCTTGGGCTTCTCCATTTTCCTTCTATTCTTAATCTCCCCCTGTCTGTTTTGTGGCTACCTGTTATGCTTCTTATTCCCTGTAACTTTCCCCCTCATTCTCCCTCTCCCCCTTCCCACTGATAATCCTTCATGCGATCTCCATATCTGTGATTCTGTTCCTGTTCTAGTTGTTTGCTTAGTTTTTGTTTTTTAGGTTCAGTTGCTGATAGTTCTGGGTTTGTTGTAATTTTACTGTTCATAGTTTTTGATCTTCTTCTATTTCTTAGATAAGTCCCTTTAATATTTCATATAGTATGGGCTTGATGATGATGAACTCCTTTAATTTGACCTTACCTGGGAAGCACTTTAATCTGCTCTTCCATTCTAAATGATATCTTTGCTGGATAGAGTAATCTTGGATGTATGTCCTTGACTTTCATGATTTGAATACTTCTTTCCAGCTTCTTCTTGCCTATAAGCTTTCTTTCGAGAAATCAGCTAATACCCTTATGGGAACTCCTGTGTAGGTAACTGTCTCCTTTTCTCTTATTGCTTTTTAAGATTCTCTCCTTATATTTAATCTTGGGTAATGTAATTATGGTGTGCCTTGGTGTGTGCTTTTTTGGGTCCAATTTCTTTGGCACTCTCTGGGCTTCCTGAACTTCCTGGAAGTCTATTTCCTTCACCAGATCGGGAAAGTTTTCCTTTATTATTTTTTCAACCATTTTCAATTTCTTGCTCTTCTACTTCTCCTTTTGGCACCCCTATGCTTTGGATGTTGGAGTGTTTAAAGTTGTCCCAGAAGATCTTAAACCTCTCCTTATTTTTTTGGAATTCTTGTTTCTTCATTTTGTTGCAGTTGGATGTTTATTTCTTACTTTTGTTCCAAAGCATTGTTTTGAATTCTGGTTTCCTTCCCATCACTGTTGGTTCTCTGTATATTTTCCTTTATTTCATTTTGTATAGCCTTCATTTCTTTCATTTGTGACTGAGCTCAATGATTTCTGTGAGTATCCGGATTATCAGTGTTTTGAACTCTGCATCAGATAGGTTGTCTATCTCCTTGTCACTTAGCTCTTTTTCTGGAGTTTTGATCTATTCTTTCATTTGGGCCATATTTCTTTGTCTTGGTGCACCTGTTACATTGTAAAGGGTGGAGCCTTAGGTATTCGAGAGGTGGACAACCCACACTACTATGTAGTGCCACTGTCTGTGGGAAAGGGGTCCAAGAGGGAACAATGCTGCTTCCTCAGCTCTTGCTCCACTTCCTGTCACTTCCCTTGATTCTTACAAGTGGATTGTGCCCTTTAAGGTGCTGATTTGCAGGTGGGTGGGTGTGTATGTTCTAGGACCCTATGGGTCTTTCCAGTGGACTCTCCTGTGAGTCTGGGAGTTTCTCCTGCCACCACAACCCCCACAGATTTTTATAGCCAGCGGTTTTGATTCTTTAGTTTCCCTACACTGAAACCCTGGGTTTCTTCATATCTTGCTCCCCAGTAGTTCTTCCTGGCTTATCCAAGTGTTAATGTGGGCCTGTCCAGTCAGCCAGCCCTTTTCTCACCTGCGTGGCCTGCTGCCCTGCCTTGTCAGGCCTGCCCCTGTCTCCAACCCTCCTACCAGTCTGGATGAATGTTTCTTTAACTCCTTGGTTGTCGAACTTCCATGCAGTTTGATTTTCAGGCAGTTCTGGTTGCTTTTTGCTTGTAAATTCGTTGTCATCCTTCTTTTGGTTGTATGAGAGAGTGAAGTATTTCTATCTATACCTTCATCTTGACTGGACAACTTCAAGGTTTTAAAATGAAAGAAGAATCTTTCAGCTCTCCAGTAATTCATAAGCTGATTTTCATAGCTCCGTCTTTATAATGACTGGTAAAGTGCTACCATGTTTGATTCCTCTAAATTTATATCCATCCCATGTTTCTAAATATATTCACTCTTTTCTTTCTGCATTAAATGGATTGGCCATGGATGATGACCTGTTCAAATAAAGTTCCAGAGTGTTAAAAGACTAAAGACTTCTAGTTGAAACCGAAGGCATAGTCTCTTGATCTTTAGGACACTCTTTAGCCATGGTGTAGAACTGAACTGGCGGCAGTAGTAGGAAATGAGTGGTAATCAAAGGCATCCATAATTAAGATGCGGCTTTCCCTTCATTTCATCTCAGGCTCTACCACTCTGAGCAACATTCCAATTCCAGAAGTCCTTAGAGTCTACTATGGCATAAAAATAATAAAGTGGAGATAAAACAAAATAACTTAACAATGGAAATAACTGGCAAGTAGCTTTTTGATCTATGGCACTTAAGGAGAGGCTGAAACACAAATTCTTGGGAGGCCGAGAAATTCCCAATTAGACCATGTTGATTAGACCAGGTTGTATTAGGTTGAATACATACCTTCTCAAGATTTCTAGAGCTCTATTTTCTTGTTTGAGAGCTGGGACTGGTTACTTCTTCCTTTATCAGGGATTGTAAGTGACTAAGCCCAGTACTAGATTTTAACTAATAAAGATTTCTATCAGTTGTTTATAAGGTTGACTATGGACAAACCTGAATGATAATGAGATTTTCTTATGGATCATTAACTGAGTGTCCAAAAGATTCTGATACAATGCCTTCTCTCAGAATGCAGGAATGAAATGCATTTTAAAAATTTAAAATATCACATGTATTTCAGGCATAAAGAGCAGCAAATCAGCCTGAAATTCCATGAGCAATGAGCCCTGGAATAAGAATATGCTTTTAAAAGACTGTTTAGAAGAACAAAATGTTACAGTATAATGTAACCCTGGTATTTTTTTTTTCATTGGAACTTTCCACCCACTGCTTCTAAAAGGAAAAAGTACTCTTGAGTCCTGTGCTACCCATTATGCATTTACTCTTTCCTTAATAGTAGCTGGCATATTAACTGTTGAGTAGGATGTTCTGGGACTTCTCAGTATGCCTTCATTATTCATTTTTTATTCTATGAAGTAGCATTCCTTGATAGTTATGAAGTGGAAAATGCAGGTATTGTAACTAACCTTACTTCTCATAAGAAATAAAACTAAAAAGAAGTTAAATTATTTTTGTGAGTGTGTCTGAAAAGACATTTCAAGATTAGCTAGAATAATTCAACTCCCAATTGCTTCACCACATCTAATTGGGATGATTTCTTAAGTAATTATTAACATAATAAAATAGTTTAAATTAATGTGATAGGAGTTGATATTATCTCTTTTGAATTATTAGAGGTTTTATTAGAAATTTAGAATGTCATTGAAAGAATTCCTAATGATTATACTATATTTACCTTATTTGGTCTACTCATTTGAAGGACCCATATTTCTTAGCACTGAACTCTAATAATGCTTATTGAGTAAAGTGATAAGGCATTGAGAACCACACTGGGTATGATTTCATCACCATTACATTTAGAGTAAATTTTAGAAAAAGCACAAACAAAATTAACAGTTTTTATGAAAGTAATAACAACCACTGATCTAATTGTGGAGCCATATTCCCATTAGACTCTTTCTCATCTCTTCTCCCAAACTCTTATACAAACCTGGGGAAACTATTCAGTGGGCATCCCAATAAGTCTCTGATTTTCAAAAAGTTCTTGTTTTGTGAATCCAACACTTGCAGCAATCTTTTGTAAACCATTTGTCATATGATTCAATCTTGTTATGCTAGATACAGTTTGTGTGTAATCAGTCTTTATTTCATAATAATTATTTGGTGCATGTATGTTAAAATTTTTTAAATGTAAAAGGCATAATAGTTATGCATGACTTAAAAACAAAATTGTTGCCTGAATAAGACATTTAAGAGCTCTTGGAGCTTACATGCACCAATCTTCCTGTGGAATAAATACAGTAGAAATACTTATTTTGATTTGAGGTTCATAGAATCTACATATCCTATGGACCCACTGAATCTAAGTGAGACTTGGTGGATGGGAGTCTTCAGTGAGTTGAGAAGAGTGGATACTGGAGTATGAATGGGATATTAGTTCTGTCTTATAAGCTTGGGGTTGGGTAATGAATGGAAGGAGGTAGAAACTAGAGACAGAAAGCTGAGGGTACATATAGCAATGTTTAGGAGAGGGTTGAGACTGTGTTCCTCAACTGTGTGTGTGACACAGACACTAAGAAACTGATTTGCTTAAAAATGAGGAAAAACATGCCATCTCCTTGGCTAGACCAGACATAATACTTAATACACAGCCTTTCTGGCAGAAGGAAAGTCTCCTTTAGGTGCTGCCAGCATGGAGCTGTTGAGTCATTAGGTGTTATAGAGCATGTCTAGGATGATTACAATAGAAACCATTATGGCTGGGATTGGCAGTACTATCTCATTTTAGGATCTATTAGTTGTTCCATTATACAACCCAATTTACCTCAGACATTTCAACTCCTTTTTAACTAAAGCGTGGTAAAATTTTCCTGGTAGTAAAAACTTCCTTGTGTTTTAAAGTGATTTAGTGCTATGGAAGTTGAGTGGAAATAATTTAGAATGTCGTATGACGTGTTTGTGCTTAAGCACAAGATTTCTTAGTGACATTTAATTGATGTGTAGCTACAAATATTTACTGTGCATGCTAGTTACAGTTTGTTTTGTACTCATCAGTGGATTTTAAGATGGTTTCATATGAGCATGTAGTGTGTAAGATTTATTTGTGTCAGGAAGTTACCCAATGGACCAATATATAATATGGAGATCCAAATCTCAAAAGCTGTTCTCATGTTCTCTTTAAGATACTGTGCTTTATAGTATCAATAGATCAACTCATAAGTCAAGTCAACCTATTAATGTTATAGCATAAATCCAAATTGTTGGCTGATTTATTAGGGCAGTACAGATAACCACCCAAATGATTAAGCTAAAAAATTCTACTCTGAGACACAACTGGATTATTTTGACCATATGTAGCAGCTAAACTCAGAGGGAAGTAGTTAGAATCCTTGGATAAGCCTGAGACTCACTCTCCTTAGTTTTTTTTTTTCCTCTACAGATTGTTCCTCCCTATAGGCCTCTCCCTCTCTATCCAACACAACTTTATCCCAGGTCTACACTGTCCAAGACGCAGACTAGGCAAGGCTGAGTGAGATATGTAGAGAGTGAGACTTGAGGAGGTGCTCACTCTTTGGTGCTGACCTTATTCTTGCCCATGCAGGCAGCTCCCTCACCTCACCCAGTCCCAGCCCTATTCCATCTCCAAGGCCAACTGGACCTCAGATGCTCTAACAACTCAGTGTGGTTGTGAGACCCAGCCAAGAGACATTCACTGTGTGTCTGGCTGTGATTAGATGTCACATTCATCATAACCTGGATTATATTTTGTTCCTGGCACCCACTTCCTTGGAACCATCCCAGTTTTATACTTAATGTTCACAGTAGCCATGTGTAGTGGCTATTATTATCTTTGATATTCAGATGAAGCTCAGAGGGGTTTTGAAAGTTGCTCTAAATCTCAAAGCTAATAGTAAAGAACCCAGGACTTAAATTTAGCATGAGATCCAGCCATCTCTTGTGTCTGATTCTGATGACTGGCTCTCAGGGAAAGGGCTTTTCCTTATTTCTCTATTATCATTCCCACTCCTAAGACTGGAGTTCTGTCCTCCTTTAGCACAGACACCATCTGTTAGTTCACTGGGTTTGAGCCTCACTCCTTGACAAGTGGTCCTGTTCTCAACTACCTGCTTTTGTCTCCAATATCACCTGCTCTTGGTCTGGTGGTTGAGAGTGGGGTCTCTGGACTCCTGGTTTCACCATTTAACTGCTTTTGACCTGACAAAGTTACCTAACTGCTCTGTGCTTCACTTTCCTCATGTGTACAGTGGAAATCCTAGTAAATATGTATCTCAGAGGCTGTCAGAAAGAGTCAGTGAGGCATGATTTGTAAATTCCTTAGAACAGTGCCTGACCATGGGCAGCATTCAGTCAATGTCAGCAATTATTATCATACCTTCTAACGTCTGTGATTTGCCTTCTTCTTAAAAACCACATTTCTGTAGTGGCAGCTATGGGTACCTCCTGTCTGCAGGATCACCCTAAGGATCTTACTTCTCTGAACATCTATAGTTGGACTTTTTCCCGGTCCTCCCCTAATCTCTTCAAGTCTTTGTAATGAGCTGAGCCCTGCTTTGACTCTGTGGATAGGCTATCTTCACTAGAAGCTGTCTAGTGTGCTGAAATGCACAGTACCAGAGAAAGCTGTGACAGGAAAAGGTCAGCTTTTTTGTTTTATTCAGGTCTTGAACACATTGGATGAGTTCAAGGGTAATCTGTTTTACCCAAAGTCTGCTAATTTTATGTGTAAATCTCATGTAAAACCTATTTTCACAGAAATATCCAAGTATCTCCTGCCAAATATCTGGGTGCCATGGCCCAGCCAAGTTGACATGTCAAATGAACTCTGGGCCTTTGAGATGAACTGGAGGTCACACATACTTTAGTTCTTTACCTGGGACCCTTGTGCCCTCACATTTCTGATATGAGTTATTTGAGGCCCAAATCACTCTTTCCAATCTTAAGTTGTCATGGCAATTAAGAAAGTATCCCCTCTGGGATGATGATGAGGCTTTTCATGGTATGCTTATGAAAATGGTGAACTTATCTTTGTAGAATATTTTCCAGACAGGGGGTGCGTTCCATGACTCTTATCAACAGTAGAATCTTTCTTTTTCTTTCTTTCTTTCTTTCTTTCTTTCTTTCTTTCTTTCTTTCTTTCTTTCTTTCTCTCTCTTTCTTTCTTTCTTTCTTTCTTTCTTTCTTTCTT
>PVIA01017909.1:0-14283 GCA_004024845.1 Tonatia bakeri
ACTGTTGATGAGATTCAGGAAAATACGATGGGGCAGCTGATGGAGACTAGGAGAGCTGTGTGAGGTCCCCGGGTGCCTACTTTGAAGGGGACGGAGGCGTCATTGTTCTACGTACAATGTTTCTTGTATATGGCTTCTTCAATAAACGTCTGTATTTTTCATTTCACATGGCTGGATACCTCCTGCACAGAGCTCATATATCTCTGATCTATGTATCTGTCTATCCATTTGTCCATCTCCCCATCCCTGCCTTGCCACGTCCCCACCCACCCATCCATCCATGCATCCATCTCCATCAATCTACCTATTCACCAATCTGTATGACGCAGGTATTCACACTGAATACGGAACACGAACTTCCGCATACAGGCAGTTGCCCTTTCCAGATGCCCAGATTTCATTTTGGTCCAGCACTCTGCGGGGTGAATTGTGGAGGATTTCACAGAATGGGGTTCAACCTCAGAGGGACTCCCAGGCATCCAGGAAGGGGCTGGAAACTCCAGCCCCTGGCCCTGCATTTGCTAGCGGGGACACCCCACAGGTGTGGGCACTTTGCCTGTGCAGTTCCAGGCAGAGAGGTGCAGGCTGACTTCCCCTTTTGCCGTCTGGACATTTGTGTGAATGCAGTGGATCGCAGCTCAGCATGTCCAGGGAGCTCACACCCCCTCATGCACTCCCTACGGTGTCCTGCAGCGTCCTACGTGGGTTCCGTCAGTGCTGCTCACCTGGAATATTAATCAGGACCAAGAACCTGGTTGAGGATGACCTCCTTCCTCGTCCTGTGCAGAAAGGGACAGTTCCCCTGGAGGAGGCTGCAGGTTTGCGATGTAGTGGTGGGAGAAGGCCTGTGTTCAGAACAAAGCACTATATTTAAACCAATGCCTTTAGGAAGAAACACCGGTTTAAATATACACATAAAAGTGGCGACCAAACAATGCCTTCATTGTCTGGGGTTCTACTCTCTGCCCACCCAGCGTTGTTTCCCTGACTGTTTCAGGAAGGAAGCTCAGCGCCAGCCTTCCCTCTGACCCAGGTCACGGACTGACTTTCGGGCAAAATGGTTTTCAATTCCTCGGGCTGGGGAGAGTATAAATAAACCACACTGTCCACTGTGTAGGGGAAGGATGGGGGCGTGCCCCTGACTCAGGACGAATGTCACTCACCAGCTTCACCAGGGGATGCGGCAGGGGGTCAGCAGGACAAAGACAGCTTATGTGGCTTCACGCCCTTAGGAATGAAGATGCCCCCTGACGTTTGTCCTGGCAGAAACGGTCCCAGGGAAATCCTTCTTCTGCACGTGCATTTTCTTCCTCCACCCTCGACTTTGCCTGCAAGAGCCTCGTCAGACAGCTGAGGATCTCAGAGTCCACGGGTAGCTGTCGGGATAGGCGTGGGGACCTTGGGTTCTCAGGACACAGGGGCCTTTGGTGAGGAAACCTCTGTGTCAGACATTCACTCCGTGTCTGCTCCCAAGGTGGTCCCTGTTCAGTCCCTTTCGGCACCTTGAGTAACCTCTGAAACTGATATACTTACACGACGCTACACGACGCTATTTTCTAATTTCTCCCTATCCCGTTGCATCCAGTTCTGAGCACTTGGCTGTCATGAGGTCTCAAACCTTCCAACCTTGTGTCGTTTTTCCTGTGTCCTCACAAAGATCTGTGATTCTTTTGCTTTCCCTGGTGGTGTGGATAACAAATTACAAGCCTCCCATATTACAAAAAATAAAAAATAAATAAATAGACATCATTTGTAAAGTTTCCACAGGAAGAACCAATGGGGACATCTGGTCTACCACTTTCTGTTACTGTTTGTAAGACTTCTGTCTGCAAAAATGAATGGATGTCTCCCCGGAAAGCAATGCCCTTTTCTCCAAGTAGACAGCATCATCAGCGTCGGAATACAAGGCAAGCATCCGTGGCATTTTTCTTTCTCTTACACGTCTCATTTCGTTTTTACTAAACTCTGCCCTCCAGGGTAGAGTTCATTGACTGGTAGGCAATAAGCATCCAAACAATAGCTGTGCAGGGCACGGGTGAAACCTCAAGTCCGCTCTTGTTAGATCAGTAGATGAATTTCACCTTCACCCAAAGCCCTGACATCATAACCGATAAGACTTCTTGGTTTGATTATTTTTTGCATTTTTCCCCAGCCCCCCCCCCCAAAATCTAACCTTAACAGACTTTCCTTGACAAGCTCTCTCTATTATTTTCTTGGTTGTCAATATCTAACATTTTCTCTTCCCTGAAATGTTGACAACTTCTTTCCCCATTTTGAGTGTGTGTGTGGGGGGGAGTTTTAGCTGCATTCCCAGTTTCATTGTTTTTCCTGTCTCAGCATCTTTGGGGGTTAATGGAACAGCTTGGAGATATGTATCAACTGGGTTCAACATTCCAGTCTGTTTCGGTAATTCCTTCTGACTTTCCTCAAGTGAGCCAAGTGCGGTTAAGCGTTTGCAGGCCTGTGGACATTGCCCAGGGGGATGTCCGGAGGGGAACATTGAATCTTCCTGGGCTTTTCCTGAAACCCAGCTCAGGCTTTTCCGCGTGCACACCAACACTGCTCAACTGAAAACCGAGTGAGCCCCGTGCAGCCAGGACGTAAGCTTGCTCACGGAGATGTGTGTTCGTCCTCTACGACGGAACGGCCGGCAATTCATGCAAAGGTGTCTTCTGACCAAGCCCTGGCAAGAGCTGGTTTTTCAAGCTCCACTTTCCTTTGGGCCTTCAAAGTTTGTAAATCAAGTGAATTTGTTTCTTCTGCCCCCACTTCTCACCTTGTATTTTCTCCCCGTCTGTGGGTAACCTTGACTCTTCTTGGGAAAGCAATGGAATGATTTCTGTTTCCTTGTAGGAAATATCCATTCCAAGTCAAAATGTTTTTTTAGTCACTCCTGCTTGGAAACTGCAGACTGTCCCGCATTCGTCGGATACTTGAGAGCGTTTTCAGCTTCACTAACCAGTGTTAACATATTGTGACAAGAATATGAGCCAGAATTATCCAAACGTGGGTACAGTAACATGCCTGCACACATACAGCCCTTCTAACGTGTCTCAAGTGAAATCTGTGAATATTGCTCAAAGCAAAACAAAACAAAAGAAATGGACCCTGTGGGCGTTTCCTGTCTGAAATGTCTTCAGAGCATCTGGTAAGAGTTTCCACAAGCCAGGTCACGTCCTGGATGACAGCTGTTATTTCAAGAGGGATTTCCTTTTTTCCAGTACTCCGTGAGACAAGACGGCTGATGCCACTGTGACTTCAAACATCTCTGATGGCAATACATATATATTAAATATATAATATATATATATATATTAGTGGCATATATATTATTAAAATGTGGTTTGAAAAATCAAGTGTGACACATGCCTGTCCGTTTTCCAAAAGGGGCTGGAGACACGCCTGCAAGATTTTCAACACACACACACACACACACATGAGGGTGGAGGTCCCAGAAAGTGCCAGAACGATCCCAGAGACCCCTTCCAATCCACACCTCACGTTAGCTTGGTTGCAAGGACTGAGGGGTAGAAGATGATGAGAGACCCCTGTGGCGTGTGTCAGCCAGAGGCAGGGGGGCTGAGAATTTGAGATGTCGTGACCCCAAATGAGGGAGTTGTCCCCCTCACAGAGTGATGCATGCACATGTCTTATCGTGCAAAAGGTAAGTGGCACCTTTTGGCTCCTAAGCTCACGTAGCTGACCTACTCGGTCAGCTGAAGGGAAATGGAACACCCAGCCTGAACTGTAGGAGTCCCATTTGACACGTGTCTCCAACAGCCTGTGTTCTGGACACTTGGGAGGTGGAGATTTCCAGCAGGCCTCTAGCACCTGAAGACTCGGCACAGTCTCCAAAGTAAAAGGTTTGCTGAGAACCCTGCGTTGGGCCATAGCTCCTTGGACAGGAGATGAAACAGAGGCCCCTGGCTGTGGCCAGGTAGCTCAGATGGTTTCAGCATCCTCTTATACACCAAAGGGTTGTAGGTTTGATACCCACTCAGGGCACATGCCTACCTTGAGTGTTTCATCCGTGGTCGGGGCACGTAAGGGAGGCAACCTTGGTGTTTTTTCGCTCACATCGATGTTTCTCCCTCCCTAAAGTCAACACACATAACCTCAGGTGAAGATTAAAAAAAAAAATACCAGCCCCCCAAATCCTGCTGAAGTCAAAGACATTTCACCCATTTCAGAAACATTAGAAGGAAGTTACAGCCACCTCCGTAGGGGGTCGGATTATCAATAGGTTGATTCCTGCTGCCTCTGATTCACTGAAGGCAGGAAAAGCAGCTGAAAATGGTAGCCCAGGGCACATGCGTGAAAATCTGTCGGATGTGGCATGCAGGAAGGGGTGTTGGGGGAGACAAGCGTTCAGCAGGGTGTATTTCTAGGGTGACCGGCTCCAAGGGCACCAGCCCTGAGTCCAAGAAGGCAATGTGTCTTCCCCTACAGCCGAAGCTGCACCCTTGGGTCAACTCTGGCAAGAAGTGAGCTGAGGACTTGGCGGAAGCTTCTGGAACAGTTTTGCATTGGCTAAGCGGAAGTGCCTCAACAGCCGGGGATCCAGAAAGCCAGCGAGAGGTGATGTCACTCAGAAGGCAATTGCGGACCTGCACTCAGAGCCTAAAAGGTCAGCATGGTGTCATGGTGGGGGGGTCGCCAAGGACAAGCTGTGAGCCAAGCCCAGAGACCCACTGAGCTCTCTCTTCGTAGGAAGACTGAGTGGACGCCACCCAGGGGTGGTCTGAGCTGCAAATTCAGGTCAACTCCTCCCCTTTGTGGGCACACAGTGGGGTTGCGGGGACACCTACAACTTCGTTACGGTTCCTAAAAAGAACGAACCACCTCCCTTCGCCCACCACGACACCCCCATGACAAGAAACCCGCACTTCCAGCAGAAATCCAGGTCCAGAGCTGGGGGTGATGTGTGCACCTCAACATTCTGAGTGGAAATGATGTTGGAATGTGTCATGTGCTTCTTAGTATTCGAACAAGAAAAAATCGAGTGGAATTTTTTTTTTTGCACACGTTCTTTTATCCATCACTCAAGGCAGTGATTCTCAACAGAGGGTGACTTTGTGTCCCCAGGAACACTGGACAACGTCTAGACACATTTTCGCTTCTCACAGACGGCACGATCCTGCCGGCACCTGGTGGGTGGGAGGCCAGCGGTGCCACGAAGAATCCTTCCACGCGGAGGACACGCCACGTCAGCCAGAGGTGCCGCTGTAAACTGCACACCGGGGCAGGTAGATTTTTAAAATCCAGATTAAAGCTCTGGCGGCAGGCATGTAAAACACTCACGAGCATCCTTAGAAACACGCATCATTCATAGTCCCGTTTGCTGCGCGCATGCTAAAATGTGGATAAATTATGCTAAATTATATGTGTATGCTATAATTTAGTTTTTAGCATTCTCTCAGGCTGACTTCTGCCTCTGTCCCGCCGGAGAAACAGAGGCTGGTGGAACTACGCCTCGGGAATAAACACCGTGTTCAGTTCTGGGGTCTGGAGTTTTAAAAACACTCTTTTGGGGGTCGTGGTTCCATCCGTCCTAGGACAAGTCAGCCTTATGGGATGTCTTTCTCAGCCTTTGTTGGGGTTTAGTCACAAAGGAAGAAGAGCAGAAGACGGGACCCCGGACCAGCGTGGCTGTAACACACAAATAATTCGAAACACTCTGTCCGTGTCGGATGTTGTTTATTCAGCTGCCCCAGTGACCTGCGGGGAGAACACAGATGAAACCCTCCCAGGCCCTTGGCATAACGCAACTAGCCTCGATTTTTCAAACCGGACGGGAAGAGAAGTCGACACAAGTGATCCCTAAGACCTTAATTTTCGCAGTGTCCCTGGGAGCGGATGCTTCTGGACTGTACAGCCGGGCCGAGGAAGGGTATCTTGGGCCAAGCCCATCAACAAGGAGACCTCCATGGTCCTTTCTGCTGTAGCCACCAGAGAGTTTGGGACAGGTCACTAAGTCACTCACCAAAAGCGCTTGGTTCTTTGGGCCCAGGCTGGTGTGGCTCATTTGGCTGGAGCATGGTCCCATAACCAAAAGTCTGGAAGTTCGATTCCCGGCCAGGGCACATACCTAGGTTGCGAGTTCAATCCCCAGCTGCGGCACCTACGGGAGGCAACCCATGGACGTTTCTCTCTCACATTGAAATTTCTCTCTTTCTCTCCCGTCGACCCTCCCTCAAATCAACAAACACATTTAAAAATTCTTTTACAGTGCTCGATTCTTTCGAAGTTACCTGGATATGCACATGTCTCTTTTTTTCTTTCCACTTTCTGTCTGTTTGCTTGCGTGTCAGCTGCTGTTGAAGCCCACCATCCTGACGTATTTCCGACAACCTGTCGACGTAAGAAACAACCGAACTTGTAGGGAATTTCTCTACGAATCTATTTGAGCTAAACTGGTAGCATTTGTTGAGAGGCAAGATCTCAGACGCTTTGAAGGATGGTCAAGGTGTCCTGCTCTGTTTGAGGTGGTTACTCACAGTTCCCAGGTGTATCAAGGACAGCGGGCAGGGCTGGCTGAAGACAGGGTTAAACCTCGCACTGACCAAGTAGTAGGCCTGGGGTGTGACTACCCAGCATGACCTGTCCCATTAAGGATTCATGATCCGATCACCCTCTAAGGCTATCTTCCGTAGAAACCCCCTTTTCATCCATAAACTTTATAACCGATTTTTTTTTCATTGCGGTTAAAAGACAACAATCACGTTACGCCATTGGGATGAATTTCTCGGATCGTCCGTAAAACATCATTCCAAACTGAGGAGAAATGGATTCTCTTGCGGTTGTGGAGACCAGGAGTGTGGCACCCGCGTGATGACAAGCTTGGCTCCGTCTTGACACCCCGAGGGGGCATCTGTCCCACGTATTTCTGGGGCGGATGGCAACGCGTGCTGGTCCCCAGCTTGTGGCCACATGGGCCCGGTCTCTGCATCTGTCTCCCTATGGCCCTCTCCTCGTGTGTGCTCATCCGTGTCCAAATGTCCCGTGGTTAAGAAGACACAGACTGTACGGTATTAGATCAAGCTTCCCCTACTCCTGAGTGACTTAATGATCATGATCTACAGTGACCCTAATTCCGTAAGGTCACATGTGGAGGAGGTACAGGGAGTTAGAATGCTCATGTAGGCATTGGAAAGGGACGCAGTTCAATTTATAAAACCGCCGTGCACCACTCAGTGGCTTTTAGTACATTCCCAGTATCAGGCAACCATGACCGCCGACTGCTTATAGACTATTCCGTCACCGTGACAGAAACCCACTCAGCGGCCACTCCTTCGTGCCCCGTCCCCTGCAGCCCCTGGCAGATGCGACTCTGCTGGATGTCTCCTCGGTGGTGCGACGCTGGCAAAAATGGGCATTGACGAGCACGTTTTGCAGGCAGACCCAGGAGCCAGCAGATGCCCGACCCCCACCTACGCAGCTGAGATGCTTACGGAGGTTGGAACAACACAGTGCCTCTGGTTCCGTCTGCAGAAAGGGTGCAGGAGCACCCACACGACCTCACTCTTGGTCCTCGCGTTTGGATGACCAGATTCCGGGGCAGACTCGGGAGGCTCACGTGCTCACCGTCCAGCCGGAAGGAAGCCAATCCGTTCCACGGAAAAGGAGATGAAAGGACATAAGAACTGAGAGGCCTTGCAGAGGGAGCAAAACACAGATCGGGTGTCCCAGCATGACAGGTCAGCGTCTTGTTTCCAGGGAAGGAAAACAGAGGGGCGACGGGAGGGCTGGCGAAAGTCCAGGGTGATCTTGACTGTTTTGTGCTCAATGCTGCCCCGGCTGCAATGGCCTGATTCTGTCTCACGAGTGTGTGCCCTGCCTTTCCGGTGTGTGGGCAGCAAAAATAAGGTGAGCGCTGGTGGGGTGTGACTGACCTGCGTCTGCTGAGCAGATAAACTCACCTGGGCACGTCCTACCAAAGACAAGACCGGCTGTTTCCAAACATCCCTAGGCTGCAAAACCTTTCATCGCAAGCTCGACCCCGGCTTTCCGTTTTGCGGTGTGGATATCCACACAGCAGACAAGAGAATCAGATTCCCTTGAAGGCGACACGGAAACAGGGATAATTGCAAAGCAAGAGTGCTGGCCTCCTGCCACTTTCTTATCTTGGGTGGCGGAGGGTGGCGGCAAGAAGATCGGTGTTTTGTTTAGCTGTTGTTTCCCCGGTGGGTTTGATGATGGAGTCAGAGGGGGTTGCACATTTCGACACGTTTCCATAGCAATGGGTGGAGAGGTTACCCTGGCTGCATCAGTACTTCGGACGGAAACGAAATGGCACCGACTCCTGGCTACATGGTTTCAGGAACCTCCGCAGGGCCCAGCATCGCGACAATGAGAATTCAACAGTAACACCTGGATCGGGCTAACCTTTACCATCCATAAGCCAAAGGAATGCATCGCCCATTTAAAAAAGATACTAGAAAAAGGGAAGAAAAAAACAGCATCATCTCACATACCTTATGTTTTTCACGCTTTGCTTTTAATTTTTAATTGTGCCTTGACATGTACTGTTATATTAGTTCCAAGCTTTCTAGCCTGAGTGGCAAACACGGTTTTTATTTACAAGGGTTGTGGCTGAACGTGATTTCTGTTGAGAAATCAGGCAAAATCAGTACTACGAGGCCTTCCCGTAGTATGGTTTTAAAAAATATTTTGTTACGTGCCAACTACAGTCGGCATTCGATATGATTTTACCTTAGTTTCAGCTGCCCAGCATTTGTGGTCAGGCAGATAATTTACAAAGGGATCCGTCTGATGAGCCCTGTAACACACACTGGTTTGCCCACCTTTTTGGAGGGAAAAATAAGAATGCACATTATACGTGGGTCGTACCTGAAATTCCTCGTATCGGTTCTTGTGCCTTCTAATTATTACATAAAATCCTCGTACCATGCTCTGTTCAACAATAACTGCTAAAATCCCTTTATCATCCCAAACAGAAGTTTCTAAAGATAAGTAAATAAGGAAATTGAATGAAATAATTAAAATGAAAGAGGTTTTTTTTTTTTTCTGGAAGTATTGGGCCCAAAACGTGGGTGGGCATTATTCATGGCAAACGGCAGGACTTGGGTTTCAAAAAATATAATGCAGGTAGACCCCCACGGAAGTGTGAGCCAAATGCAGGCGAGTGTGAGAAGCCTTCTAGAAAGTTCCCCGATAAAGGTGCAAGTCATCAGGGCCCATCGCAGGGGGAAGGGATTCCTACTTGTGCAGTATACCGTTGTAGGTAAGAAGAAAGTCACCTCTGTCACGTAGCTTCTACCGGCTGGTGTAAGAATGCAATACTCTTGGGACAAACCAGGCGGAGAGGCCGACCCAATTTCTCTCCATGCATGTGTCACTGAATGAGAGAGACGGAAACACCCCACGTCCAAGCGGGTCAAAGGCGGGCGGGCAGACGGCCTGGGGAACATCGGACACCCTGAGCAGGGGACCGAGTCAGCTGCCACAGGTCGGTAATTAGCAGTTTTCTCTTCCCCGCAGACAAGAAAAGGATGTTATCGCTGCTAATATTGTATCAGGGGCAAGCCCCCGAATTTAAGTTCTTGTAGGTAGTTTAGGGCTGGGGTGTCCAGCTCATTTTCTCGCGGGGGGGTGGGCACATCAGCCTCATGGTTGCCTTCAAAGGGTCAAATAGAGAGCTCCTTGTTCCGAGTGAAGTGGTGAAATGTATAAGTCCTAACGGAACCGTGAGGCTGATGTGGGCCCCGGTGAAAATGAGTGGACCCCTCTGGCTTAGGGGAACAGGGCAGAAGTTTCCTGTGAGCCCCAAAGTAACGTGTTTTTAACTCAAAACCACCCACAGGCCGCAGACACGCATCTGGGGTGGGGGGTGGGGGTGGAGGGCATGTTCTGGAGCCCGACCCCGTTTTCTAGAAAAGCAGGGATAACACAACTTTCTGCTATCCCACAAAAAAAGAGTCACGTGACTAAAAACCTAGGTCTTCTGTCCGGGACCGAGGCCGACTCTGGGCAGGTCAGTCCCCGCCCTACGCAGAGAAGGACCCGGAGAAAGTGCAGGGACTGGTCCGAAGCTACTGCTGGGGCGTGGAGGATTTAGACACCAGTAAACCCGTCTGATTTGTTCCAGAAGCAGCAACAAGGTGCAGTCTCCCTTCGCCGACTCCGAGCAGGAAAATTACTGTTTGTTTCCCTGCCTCATCACCTCGCCCCAGACCAGGGGCAGATTTCGCCGGGCACAGGGCCTCCTCAGAAGTCGTCTGCGTTTCAGAAAGTAACATGGAGACAGTCGGAGCCCGGCGAAAGCCTCTGCACGGCACACATCTGGTTTCGATTGGGGCCGTGTTTTTATTTCCCTCCAGGCGCTCCCATGTCCGAAGGGGCCGGCGGGGAACAGCTTTGAGTGGATGCAAGGCTCTTCCCCACCGTCGGCGGTGATCTGCCCATCATCTGGGATTGTGTCTCACCGTTCCGTAAAAATGCGTCGATGATAGAAAAGTTGTTGGGTTCTTTTTTTTTTTCCTTCCAGACCCTTGCAAAATCTTTCCTAATGGATCACACATGTTCAAGAGTGGCTGTGGGATCAGAATCTCAGGAGGAGGGCGGGCGTGGAGGGTCCCCACTTACCGCCCACCCCACCGGGGGACCCTACTTACTGTATCCAGACAGCGACCACCCCGGGGCAGCGATCACAAGGTCAATTAAGTCAAAATAAAGACGATCTTTGCTCGGTGTATGCAGTGATCTGGAATCGTTCATTTTTTTACAGCGAGGAGACTTTTTGGTTTCCCTCTTCCCGGTGAAGGTCCCTCTTCAGACCCTGAAGGAGGTTGATTCACCGGGGGAGGGAAACAGGCAGGGTCAGCTGCAGACAAAACAAAACACACACACAAAAAGCAATGCCAGGGTTTCTCTCTTGGCCCCAGAGGCCAGGATCTGCAAGGGCAGGACGGTGGACGGGACAGTGAATCCTTATAACGCTCCCAAATCTGGCCGCACGTATTCAAGGCCTGTGTTACTCGGCCCGGAGACATTCCACATGCTTCTAACTTTGCTCCTGAAAGTTTGTTGTCACTGCATACTAACATTCTTTCGCCCTCTGTTATGTATTTTTAAATTCCCGAAAGTATTTTTTTTTTGCTCCATGGGAGTAGGGTGACAGAATTTTTTCTATTCAAATCCACTGAAATTGATTGCAAATCTTTGGTCTAATCTTTCTCTAGCAAGGGTTTCGATAGGCACCCGTGTCAGACCCTTGCAAATACGAATGCCTGGATTTTCTTCCAACTTGGTCTGACACTTTGCATCTCTTTTTTAAATAATATATTTTATTGATTATGCTGTTACTGTTGTCCCATTTCCCCCTTCATTCCCCTCCACCCTGCACACCCCCTCCCACCCACATTCCCCCCTTTAGTTCATGTCCATGTGTCATAAGTTCTTTAGTGTCTACATGTCCCATACTATTCTTACCTTCCCCCTGTCTATTTTCTACCTACTGTCTTTGCTACTTATTCTCTATATCTTTTCCTCCTCCCTCCTCCTCCTACTTCCCTGTTGCTAACCCTCCATTTGATGACTTATTTTTTTTTTTACTGTTCATATTTTTAATCTTCTTTTTCTTAGGTAAGTCCCTTTAACATTTCATATAGTAAGGGCTTGGTGATGATGAACTCCTTTAACTTGGCTTTATCTGAGAAGCACTTTATCTGCCCTTCCGTTCTAAATGAAAGCTTTGCTGGATGGAGCAATCTGCGTCTCTTAAGAAGTATTTCCCATCCGTTTATATTTCCCGGAGCAGATAATATTTCTAAATGCCATTTTCTACGTGTATGCTCGGGGAGCTATTCCTTTGAGCTTCCTCTTTCCTTTCCTTTGATGGTAGAAGTCGTCTCCCCATTTCTACCATCTTTTTCCGAGAGAGCTGTGCCTTGGGCTTGCATGACTTGGGTGATTACCCCTCAACACCATGTGCCTCACACCAGCCACAGAAAAGTCATAAAGCAGACATGTCTTCGGAAGGAAAAGCCTCATTTTGTTAATGCTGTGCCTTGCTATTCCGGGAGTTGTCATTGCCCTGAATTCTGGTTTCACCTTGCTTTTACATCCTCAGATTGTCACACACACACACACACACACACACACACACACACATGCACACACACCCCATATTACTGGCAGTGCTGGCGGTGAATGAGTTTTAAGTGACCCTATTGGTTTCGATCGACACCCTGGTCCTTCCGGTCCTTGCAGGACCTGCTTCTTGCATGCTTTTCCTTCACGGGAGTCCAGTATCTCTCAGATTTTGTAGTCTACTTATTTTCTCCGTTCCCGGAAAAAGAGAAAAAGAAAACTCACTGTAGAACTTTAGACACCCACAGATTTTCCCTTCAGGGCTTTGAAGACATGCTCCCGGTCTCCAGAACGCCCGATGATTTAAGACACCTTCTGCAGGTTTTACCAGATACTCGGGCTATTTTAAGGGTTTTTCTTTCTTTTTGAACATTTTTGCCCTTTCCCTCAGGCGTGGTTGGCTCTGATTCCTTCTCCTGACCCCGCTTTTTGCATCTGATAACGGAAGTCTTTCATCCATCTCTTTTGAAAACCTTTTTTTAAAAAAGGAGCCATCCGTCTTTCTCCAAACATGCCGCCACCTTATCTTCCCCAAACCCTCCTCCGGGGTTTTTAATTAAACGTTTGGAAAATGTCTCACCCTTGGCTCTGGGAACTGCCCGACTCCTTTCTGTATTTTCGCCCATAAGCTTCTCTGGTCTCCGAATGATCTCCTGGTTTCTAAATGACTTTCCAGTTTAACTAGTCCTTTGCTTGTTTGTACATATGTGTCTGTCTGTATGTTTACATACATGCATGTACTGTGTGTGAATAGAAGCTTTTTTTTTTTTTACCTCCAAGCGTGTGCTGTACAGAGGAACCTGGCCAACCCTACCTGTCTACCAAAGAATAATTTCGGTTTGCTTCCTCCCGCCCCCTCCAACAAAAATCACAATAAAGAAGAGGGAACTTGGACGCATCTTCAGAGAGTTGCATTGCATGAGGAAAGCCAGTGCCCTGGGCTTACACGCTGCCTGATTCCAGTCCACACGTCAATCCAGAAACGACACAGTTGTGCCAACGGGGGGGCCGGTTTGCTGCTGGCCAGGTGTTCAGCCGGAGAAGTCGGAGGCGGGGAGGAAATAGGTCTTGCTGGAACTGGGCAGCCTGTCAGATGCTTGCATCCGCGTCTCCTATCTTGATGGGAACGAACTCAGTACCCTTCCTTGTTGTAACATTTGGTGGTTTTTCAAGATGTTACCATTGGCAGGAGCTGCCTTGATCCCGTCCACGGGACCTCTCTGCACCGTGCTCGCGTGGAAAGTTTATTCTGTCAAGGTTTTTAGTTCAAGAAATTAAACCAAAAAAACTATGGGTGAGGCCACTATAGTTAAGTAGGACAAGGGCCTCCCGGTCTGGGGTGTTCTTCCTAAATGCTGCCCTTACTTAATATTAAAATGTAGCAAGTCATGTTGCAGAGGCAGCTGCGGACAGGGAGAGCGGGAGGAAGCCAGGGCTTGAGTGTGGCCCGCAGCAAAGAAGGAATCAATGTGTGTGATCGACCCAGTTGTCGCCCTGAGCCCTGGCGAAGCCTCCTTTGCAGGAGACACAGCTTCTGCTCCGACTGCGAGTGACTGAATCTGCCTGCGGACAGCCAGGCTCATTCTGAGAGGGGCACCCCCCACGTGGCGGTCGTTTGGAACGCTATGCTCCTTGCTCAACGTGCAGAAGGACCCTGGAAAACGTTTTCCGTTCACACGTTTTCTTACTTCCCAGCTAGCTGTCTTGAAGACAATGCATACAACGAGGGAATAGCTCAAGAATCGAAGCAGAAAAACTGTGCTGTGGGTTTTTTTTTTTTTTATTTGTTTGTTCATTTGGTTGTTCCCTCCGTTGCTGGAGTTCTGGAGTCCATTGCGCCCATGCATTGTGAGTCCCCAAAGGGAGAGGGTTCAGAGAATAGAAAGATATATCTCAGCATATTAAACGGGAATGAGCTTATAGCACAAATACGAGGAAAGCCACACCCCTGTTAACAACACAGTTAAATCTTCAGGGAGCAGAGGGCAGAGCTGATGAGGCTGAAATCGCCCATGTGATGTGAGTGTTGGTGGACGTATGCCGAGGGATTGTGCCCCTTCCCCACACGGGAGAAAGGCAGGAGGGGGCAGCTGGCTAATGGGGGATAAGCGTGATTTTGTATTGGATCAATGAGTATCAATCCACCGAGCATTTTTATCTTCTTTTTCTTAG
>PVIA01017910.1:0-14274 GCA_004024845.1 Tonatia bakeri
GGCCCCAATTTATTTGGGAAGCCTGAAGGCCTGGGTAATTTATTTATTTCCTTTTAATATAGATACCTGAGAAGGTTAAAATCCTCTGTGTTCCCTCCATCGCATTCTGCAGTGGACTGCTTCAGAAGCAGACAAGCAGTCATTGTAGAGAGTGACCCTTTTATTTTTAGCAATCTCACATCCCCGAGGGAGGGCTGTGTTTTGGCCACTTGAGCCAATTTGATTTCTGGGAATAGATTTGAGTTTTTATAAGAAAACCTAGAAAAATTATTGCATAATCAGCCTATTACTATTTTTTCATTAAAAAAAATAAAACCTATCAATAAACAATATTAAATCAAAATTTGACATAGGAGCATCCAAAAGAACTATTATTGGCCTGGACC
Organism: Tonatia bakeri; assembly: GCA_004024845.1. Lineage (NCBI taxonomy): Eukaryota > Metazoa > Chordata > Mammalia > Chiroptera > Phyllostomidae > Tonatia > Tonatia bakeri. Next base: position 387 of record PVIA01017910.1, read on the forward strand.
ACTATCAAATTACAGAAATCCTGAGAGTCTTTCTCATGGTAAGGATAGTACCGTTGCTGTATTAAGAGTGTTACATGGTGAGTGGTCACATGAGAAAGAGACTGTAACTGTATGGCAATTAATCAACTAACATAAAAATATTAGGTATTTTCAGTTAACAGTAGGGATTGTAGAAAGGTAGTACCACGCAGTAGAAAGGTGAAGCTAGTACAGGGTGTGGAGACCCTTAGACTGGTTCCGCAGGACTGCGCTTTTTCTGAGGAGACAAAAGAAGCCTTGCTGCTGGGACAGGGAGTAAGCAGTGAGGACAATGAGTCTCTGACATGCGCCACGCTGTGGAGTTAGTGCCTCAGAGCACGGTCTCCCCTTTGTGTACTTCCAAAAAGGAAGGTTTGTGATGATCGGGAAGATCAGCAAAGATGATTGCTGAGGACATATTTGAGATCACTGAAGGTCTTTGGTTTCTGTGATTCATGAGAATGGTTCCAACTTGTTTAAGTCAAACCACAGAAGCCTTCTCTGTATTCTACAACATCCCATTAATCCCAGAAATCATCTTTATTGTCTTTAGTGGTTGGTTTTGGATAATTCTGATACTTTGTAATCTCATTTCATTATATCCCTGCTTAGCCAATATAGCATGGCCCAGATCAAAGGTTGACAAACTATGGCCATTATCCAAATCCAGCCCACTGCCTGTGTTTGTACAGCCTGTGAGCTAAGAATTGTTTTCCCCCACATTTTTCATTATGGGGGTAAAAACAAAAGAATAATGTTTCATGATGTGTTAAACATATATAAAACTGAAATTCCATTGTCAGTAAACAAAGTTTGTTGGAACATAGCCATTCTTACTCACCTATGAATTCTCTAGGGCTGTTTCTACAATCTAATAGCAGAGCTGAATAGTTGCGGGACAGACTGTTTGTCTCACAAAGTCAAAAATATTTAGTATGTGGTCCTTCACAGAATAAGTATGCTGAACCCCTGATAATGAACTGTTATTGTGTAGAATTAAATTTTTTCCTTAAAAGTTTTGATTAGGGTTATAGAGTCAGTCTTGCAATTTCAAGATGGGCTGCTGCATATCCTTAAGATCTTGGTTGGCTTGAGAAGAGTAGGATGGGCTTCCCATAAATGCCTGAAGCATAAGTTCCCAGGAAAATTGTCGATTGTTCTTCCTAGTGAAGGCAATAAATATTGGCTGTCTTCCTCAAAGGAAAGTAGAAATGGGACCAACAAGAGTATAATTGAGTAGGCAGTACTAGAAAATGAGGTATAACTCGTTGGTTAATAGCTCAAAGATACTGGGTGAATCTGTATCCTCCACCATCTCAGTTTTTTGTTTTGTTTTGAGAGAGATGAGCAGACATATTGCTCAGATAATGAAAGGGATAATTAATCTTTCTTACATTAAGCCTCTTACAGTTGGTTTAGAACTCCTGCAACCTCAGCATTAAGAGGATGTTAGGCAACAGTGTCCACAGAGTCGATCTGAATCCTTACGGGTTTGATTACAGTTATTCTGCTCTTTTGTCCTCAGGGTGTTTGGTACCATAGTCAATTATTTGGTTATTTGTTGAATCAATATACTAATATCCATCACTATAATTTGATAATGTACAGTAGAATTTTCTGTGACCGTTAAAAATAATTTGTCTGCACACATTTCTTCTGGAGGTAATTTTTACAGAGCAGATTCCTAATAATGAAGTTTATGGGAAAGCTCCATAGAGAAGAAGTGTGTCTGACAATGGCCTCAAAATCAGTTACAGCTTGGGATGGGGGAGAGGACTTGGGCTGTTAGAAAGCCCCGCTACTCAGTGCTGCTCTGAGCACTCTGATTTTCTGTGGTAAGGGGATTAATAGTGAAGCAGTGGCACCTGTATCAACAGAAACTGTATTGTTGTTCCTCTCTATTTACAGATACATTGCAAATAGTCTGTTGAGTGGTTTCCTTTATGTGGATTATTGGGCAGATTTAGACAATTGTCCTCTTTCTTAAACAGTTTGATACCTTGAATCATCCAGTTCCCTCCTACTTATTTCTCTATGCATAGAGAACAGATTTTATTTATTTATTTAGACAGAGGGTAGGAAGGGAGAAAGATAGGGAAAGAAACATTAATTTGTGGTTGCTTCTCACATGCTTGCTACAGGACACCTGACCTGGCCCACAACCCAGGCATGTGCCCTGACTGGGAATCAAACCAGTGACCCTTTGGTTCACAGGCTGGTGCTCAATCCACTGAGCCATAGCAGCCAGGACTACACTATGGTTTAATTCAGCCTCTATGATCTGCCTTCCAGTCTAGCATGGGGATATTGTGCAATGTCTTTGTTACTAAGAGAAAACTGAGAAAGGGTATCTTGCTTAGTAGGTCAAGGGAAGGAATACAAATAGAAAGGGTGAGAATAAGAATGAAGATGAAGCTGTACAGAGAAGATTATTTGAGTTAAGAAAATGTGAGGTGGCTACTGCTTGCTTCATTGACCTCACCCAAAATAATGTACAATCAGTAAATGATGATAAAAGCAGCCATATGTATGGCCTGAGGTGTAAGATGAAATGATATGCATTGCAAAGACAAATTACAGTTCCTGCCATAAGGGAGTTTACACTGCAGTCGAAGCAGTAGAAAGTGAGGGAACTAAGTGAATTGTGCACTGTTCTGTGTAGCAGACATGCTCCTAGACTCTGTAAGTATTTTATTATATTTAATCTTCAAAATAAACTTGAGAAATTCATGGATGATCCCTTCTCTCCAGTTCCCTGCTTTGGCAATGAAGACCTGGAAAATTTAAGTGGTTTTATAAGGTTACTTAGCAAGAAGCACATGAAACCAGGATTTTCATCTGGGCTAAGACATCCACAAATAACTGTAGAAGACAGAATGAGACATACAATTACAGAGACACAAAAATGGTCCACTGGAATTGAACACCATTAAAATCTCTTTAGCTCAGCAATATTTAAGGAAGGCTTCATGAACGAGGTAGCATTTGAACTGGACCTTGCAGGTGAAGGGTAGAATTTTGAGAGGCAGATATGGCCCAGAAGGCAAATGAGTGGTGGAGCTGGGATTGACCCCAATTCATTCTGAAGCCATAGCCTATTTCTAGAACAGTGGGAGCAATTATTGGACGCCAGTGCAACCGAAAAGGAATTGGATTACCTTGAGTTAGAGAAAAAAGTCTGAAAAGGAAGTTTAAGACAGGAACATGAAGGACTTTCAGTGCAAATATACTGGTAACAGGTTCTTGGACATTGACCATAATTACCTATAGGGATTGCATTTAATCTCTCCTTGGTGAGTCTTAGCTCAGGACCAGTATTTCAGATGGTCTGGTGCACTGAATGGTAGGTAATGGAGCAACACATAGGTAGGACTAGGTGTCAAGCTATATGGCAGGAGTATTGTAAAATGCTTCTGATGGAAGCTAACACATGCTCTTTTGTATTTTTTCTTTTTTAGCTCAAACCATTTCATTATATGGAACCCTTATCAGAAGCTGATAGAGAAAAAGCAAGAAATCAAAAGATTCCAAAACTTACTGATTTACTGAAACTTGCACAGAAGGAGAGAAAATTTGTGATATTTGATCTGAATAGCCCTCCAATAAATCACCCTTTCAGAAATACGTTTACCCAACAAGTAGTACGTGTGATCCTTGACTCTAAAATTGAGCAACATCTGGTACGTCTATCTCAGGATTTATGGTAGAGGTCGGGAGGTGGGGAGCATGTCCCTGGAGCATAGCAGTTGAAACTGACTGACCTCTAGATCTTTCCTGTCATCCTTAAATAATTTTGTTCCCTATAGAAATGGAGATTATTTCTTTTTTTTAAATTTAGTTTAGAGAGAGAGGAAGAAAGAGAGTGAAATGTTGAATTGTTGTTCCACTTATTTATGCATTCATTGGTTGCTTCTTGTATATGCCCTGACTGGGTATTGAACCAGTAACCTTGGCATAGAGGGATGACGCTCTACCCAGGCAGGGCTGGAGGCTGTTTCTTATACAGCTACATGTGGCAACCAAAAATGACCCAGTGATATTTATCTCAGTGGGGGGAAACCCAAGCCAAATGAAATATCACCACTCTGGGAAAAATGAATGTGTACAATGACTATGATGCAACCCCCACCACACACCGAGGCAGAACTATTAGAAAGGGCCTGGGGAACACTAAGGTTTTGAAGACTTGGCTTGAATTAATGATGGATATACTGGTTCTCATTTGAGCAGAGATTTGTTCATCATGTTTTTCAGAAGCAAGTCTCTGCGTTGGGGTAGTGAGTCATTCCAAATCTTTTAAATTCCCAAAATATGGAAGAGTGCTATGAGTGAAAAAAATGGGTCTTCTTAACAATGGAACTATTTGCACAGACGAGTTATAATAGCATTCCCTGCTGGCAGGAAATGAGCCCTCTCAAGATGATGTTTTGCAGCAGCAGCAGCCAGAGAAGACGCTTATGATTCCCACCTTTCATCCACACCTGCCACTCCCTCCTCCACCTTGGCAGTGTGAGGCTATCTGCACACAGTGGGCCCTTGACCCCCATGATGTTACCTGAGAAAAGTCAGCAGCAGAACAACTGGTGAAAGCCCCATTGTAAGAGTTTATTAGACAATATTAGGCCAAGGGCTGGAATCCCTCTCTGCTCCCTATAGACTGTTGATTTGTTGTTCCACTTTTTTAAGTATTCATTGGTTGCTTCTTGCTTATATGCCCTGACTGGGTATTACCAGTGCTGGTATGGGGCTCTGTCTATCCTACATGGGACTGTTTGTACCCAGACAGGTACAAACTGAAAGGTTTCCTGTTTTCTTACAGATTTATTGGCTGCCAGGTAATTATAGGACATATGTCAAGTCGAAAGCCCCTGGTTTTCAGCAAGTAGGCCGGCTAAACCCTGTTGAAGTTCTTACAAGAGAAAATATCAGTATAATAAATGTTGACTACAAGAGGTTGTTCTACAATGGGTTGAGGTAAGTGTCTGGCCACAACGCTCTTGGCACGTATTGCCTCCCTTGCACAACAACCTGCATTCTAACCAGACTACTTAGCTTCCCCTTTCCATCTCAGGGTTTCTGTGTGTGGCCGTCTGCTCAGAATCCCCTGTCCTGTTCTTGCTCTTCCCTCTCTTTCCTTCTTTCTGCTTCTCCCAACAAACAATCAAGTATAGACTAGCCCCATCTCCTTTGTGCCTCAGTCTCTCATCATTCAACACACGTTTTTGTATGCTTGGCATCTTTGGGTTTTATAAGGTTATTGTTGAAAAGTCAGAACTCAGAAAGGTGTTTATTTCCTCCTGCTGTTGTTAGATGGATTGCAGTACCTCATGAATAGCTTTGTGGTCCAGATAGCCAGAATTCTAATAGGAGTGATTAAGGACATTACTAAATCATTATTTTAAAAAGTTAAAGCAGCCAAGATGAGAAGAAACTAAAATTATTAACCACCACATTGATGACTAGGTAGTCAGAGACAGTTTCCAAACTTAAAAGCACCTGGGAATAAAATGATAACCTTTTCAAACTTAACTGTTATGAATCACTTCTTAATTTAATCCGTATCCCCTTTTTCTTAAGATTTGAAAACAACTTTTTCAGGTAATTCTAGATATTTAGGAGACGAAGTCATCCTTGAAGATAAATACATCCAAAATCTCCTTAAGCTTAATAAAAATGCCCCAGACAACTCTCTGCACCTGGAGCCATGAGCTGAGCTGTGGAGCGCACCTCTGTGTCTCTCCCTGCTCCCCCTGATGCTCGCCCGTGGGCCGGGGGAGCACACACTGTGTCTCTGTTTCAGCATTGGTAAATTATGCGTTACCTTCATGTTCTAACTGAAAGATTTCTCTTTCCCCAACTACTCCTCTATTTTGAATGTATCTATAATTTTAACATTTTAAAAAGAGAAAATGGCTCTAATATGATTTGCTTTTCTTTTAATCATAATTTAGATTAATCCACTAGTTTAGAAAGAATTTTAAGAGCTTCTATTTATTGAGCATTTATTATGCTCAAGTTCTGTGATTGGTAGACTATACACTCTTTTTCAAATCCTGGCCTACTCTTTAGCTACACATAGGACTTTGGACAAGTTTCTAATTGTCAGTTTTCCCACTTGTAAATTGAAAATAACAATAATCTGATTGAATTGTTAAATTTTTAAATGAGATAATTCTAATTATGCACATAGCAAAATGCTGGGTAAATGTTAGAACACAATAAATGTTAGCTTCCACTTATTGAGGACTGCCCTGCCTGGTCTCAGGAAGCTGTAACCCCCCCGTAACTTAGGCTGAGTGAGAGACCTCCGGACCAGGAGCCACTAAGGAGACAAAACTTATTCCCCTGGCATGAATGCTACCTGCTCTGTGCCTGGCCTTTAATGCTTGATCAGTTAACCAATAACGGGTAAGATTCCTCAAGGAAGGAATAACCTAAGACAGGTTCTAATCACGTAAAGGTCTCTGGGATGAGACTCAAGGGGCTGTGGAAATGAAGGGGCTATGGAAAGGAAGGGGTGATCGACATCAATCCCTGCCCCCTCTAAGCCTGAGTCTTTGTACTTAGATGTGAGAAATCCAAGTCTTCTGGCTGCCTCTGTTTCCTGCCCTTCTCAGGGCTAAGCAAATAGCCAAAGGGGCAACTCAGACTGGAGACGGAGGACCCCCGGGGTAATCAGGCCTGAGACATAGAATATGCAAGATCCTGTGAGATCTGTTTGCTGGAGGATGTTATTAACTTAGAATTTAAAGGCATAGACAAGAAACCAAAACTAGGCCTTTGAGCCATGTAGTCCTTTCATATGATAAAACTCCAATCTCTGCCCAGAATCACAGCAGTTCTGTAGCATCTTTGTAAGTTACCTGTTCCCTTTGATCCTTTCTGCCAGACTGTGAATCCACAAACTGAGTCAGCTTTCTCAATAAAAATCTGCCTGGGAATGGACATGGGGCGCTCCCCACTTGGAGAGTGGCCACTCCGTCTCTGTTTCCCCACAGAAAATTGCTTGTTTCTATGTATGATCATTTCTCGTGTTTCGACGAGCCACCCGCAGCATTCCGTGCTCACTGCTGGCCGGAGAGCACGAGTCATCCGCTTTTATCTTTACCATCCTTATATTCTGTGCCCTGGAAATTGTCTTGATGCCCATTTTGCAAATGAGGGAACTTTGGCTTTAAAGAGGAAAATTTCAGAGAGGTTAGGTAATTGGCCACAGTTAATACAGTTTGGTCCTCAGTAAGGGACCAAACGGGGCAAATATAGGTTTGATGGATTACAGAGTCCAAATTATTTTCCCACTGAGCCTTTAAATTTATTCCTTGACCATAGTCACATGGACAAAGTTTCAACTAGCATTAGAATTAAGGGGGTGCTGGCCATATCCTGAGTCCTATTACAAAGTTAAGCAGTTTATTTTAGCTCGGCAAATACTTACTGAGTAGTAATATGTAAAGTGCAGCATAATGGTTTCACCTGAAAAGTCACTGTAAGCAAGGCATCATTCTTTTTCTTAAGGAAACCATATGTTCTAGTAGGAGGAATAAGGGCTTTTCCGATAAAGCTGTACTACAAAAGTGAATTTATACTAATAAATTCATGAGCTGGACATTATTTCACATCATCCCCCTAAGATATTAAACAGTTATGCCTTCACTTATTTGTGCCATGTTTAGGGCCAGAATACTGGGGATCCCGCTCACGTTTTCAATGCATTTCCTCTGATCGGTGCTCACTTGCCAGTCCCCTCAGACCGCTGTCACATCTGTTGTGACCTTGCCATGTTGACAAACTGCTTTAAAAGCATTATTTTAAATTAAAATTATATTAATAGAGAGATGTCCTCTGTTTTATTTCTGATGTGGGGATTTTTTTTTTATTTTAAAAACTGATTTATTAAGGTGATATTTGCATAAAATTAATCATTTTAAAATAAACAATACAGTAACATTTCATACATTCACAGTGTTGTACAGCTATCACCTCTAGTTCTGGTACATTTTGATATTCAAATTTTTTATTTTCCCTATTTTTTGGATGGTCTTGCTAGGGGGTTAGGGATTTTATTTATTATTTCAAAACACCAAATATTGACTTTGTTAGTTTTTTCTTGCATGTTTGCTTTCCTGTTTATTATTTCTACTCTTATCTTTATTATTTTTTCTCTTTGATTTACTTTAGGTTTAATTTGCTTTTTTTTAATCATCCAGCTTCTTTACCTATGTAGAAAATGAGGTGGTTGATTTTAGATCTCCTGTTCTAATGTAAACACTTAAAGCTATAAATTTCCCTGTAAACATTGCTTTAATAGCATCCTACAAATAATTTCAATATACTGCCTTCATTATCATCCAATTTAAAATATTTTAAATTTTCCTTATTTCCCACTTTACTCATAGGTTGTTTAGAAGTGTGTTAACATTTTAAAAATTCAAGGTTTCTCAGCTGTCTTAGTGTTGTTGATTTCTGATTTAAATTCGTTGTGACAAGAGAACATTTCTATATGATTTCAGAACTTTTAAATTTATTTAATCTTGTCTTATGGCACACTCTACCCTTTATCTTGCTGAACTTCCTATGACTGCCTAAAATAATGTGCTCTCTTCAGTTGCTGGGTTTAGTAGTCTATAAATGTTGATTAGTTTAAATTGGTTTATGGTCTTTTCAAACTTTTTTTTTAATTTTAATCATTCAAGTACAGTTTTCTGTCCTTTACTCCCATCCCAGCCCACCCACCCATTCCTCCCCACCTCCCTCCCATTTCCATCCCCCCTAGTTTTTGTCCATGTGTCCTTTATACTTGTTCCTGTATACCCTTCCCCTTTTCCCCTGAAATTTCAGGGGAAAAGGGGAAACATTTTATAGTGATTTTTTTTCCTGTTTTTTTTTCTGTTAAGTGAACATAAGGGATTAGGTTGCAGATCAAACTGACACATATCGGAGAACTTAATACTATTAATTACTAATCTCAAAGATAAGTTGGGTCTCAAAAGGCTCAGGCAAAGCAAGGAGAAGTCGGGGACGTTGATTCCAGCTCCAAGACAGTCTTCCTCTATTGGACACATGCTCTCAGGCCCACGGTGATATTCCACACAGAATAGGAGCATTTGAGTCACAAAACATCTCCATTTAATACTCCCAGGGAGTTGTGTGGCTTATGTGACCTTCTCCAGGCACCCATGCCTCATAAATCCACATTCTATTTTTACTTACAAAATATGTGATAAAGAAATACTTAAGGAGCACCCTTTAAAGAATATTTTCTAGATAAAGCCTCTCTCTCTAGTAAATGTTTTTTTTTTTTATATTTACAGAAGATGTAGTTATCATGTTGACAAGAAGATTAGACCAAATCTTCTGCCTTCTTCCTTCTGGGAGCAAACTCCCCAGTCAGAAAGAAATGAATGGCTCCTTATGCCTCGTCTGCCAGTTGCCAGAGGGGAGTGTTAATGTCTCCAGTTATGATTGTTGATCTGTGTATCTCTCTTTGGCTCTGTTTTGTTGTTTTTGTTGTTGTTGTTGTTGTTTTGGCTTCTTATGTTTTAAAATGCTTCTGTTAGGTTGTATATGCATTTAGAATTGTTAGGTCTTCTTGGTGAATTGACCCTTTCATTATGAAATGTACATTGTGTCTGGTAATAATTCTTATTTAAAGATTACTTTTTCTTTTATTAATATTGCCACACTAGCTTTCTTATAATTAGTGTTTGTATTACACCTATTTTTCTGTAATTTATCTTTCAACTGATTTGCATCTTTATTTATTTAAAGTTCACCTCCCATAAAAAGAGTATTATTGGTTCTTGCTTTTATATTTAGTTAGCTAACCTCTGCCTCTGAATGGGAATGTTGGACCCATTATTAACCCTATAATACCTCTAAATGTTCAAGTGAAAGGAAGAATCAAATGTCTCTCACTTTAAATTAAAAGCTAGAAATGATTAAGCTTAGTGAGGAAGGCAGGTTGAAAGCCAAACGAAGCCAAAAGCTAGGTCTCTTGTGCCAAACAGCGAAGTTGTGAATGCAAAGGAAGAATTCTTGAAGAAAATTAAAAGTGAACACACAAATGATAAGAAAGTGACACACCCTTATTGCTGATATGGAGAAAGTTTTAGTGATCTGGAGAGAAGATCAAACTAGTCACAACAGTCCCTCAAGCTGTGCCTGATACAGAGCAAGGACCTGACTATATTTAATTCCGTGAAGGCTGAGATGGGTGAGAAAACTGCAGAAGCCAAGTTGGAAGTTGGTAAAGGTTGGTGCAGGAGGTTCAAGGAAAGAAACTCTGCACTTGTATGTTACGGAGAAAGTGAAGCAGCAAGTGTTGATGTGGAAGCTGCAGCAGGTTGATAAGACGATTAATGCAGGTGGCCACACTGAACAACAGGTTTTCCATGTGGATGAAACAGCTTTATATTAGAATAAAAGGCCATGTAGGATTTTCAAAGCTAGAAAAGTGAAATCAATGCCTGGTCCCAAAGCTTCAAAGGACAGGCTGACTCTCTTGTTTGGGGCTAATGCAACTGGTGACCTTAAGTTGAAGCCAGTGCTCATTTACCATTCTGAAAATCCTATGGCCTTTAAGAATTACACTCATTAATCATTCTGCCTGTGCCCAATAAATGGAACCAGAAAGTCTGGTTAATAGCACATCTGTTTACAGTATGGTTTACTGACTACTTTAAGCCTGGTAAGAGATTCTCTGAAAAAAAGATAACTTTAAAAATATTGCTGCTCATTGATAATGTATCTGGTCACCCAAGAGCTCTGATGGAGATGTACAATGAAATTAATGTTTCTATGCCTGCTGACACAACATCTATTCTTTAGTTCATATATCAAGGAGTAATTTTGAATTTCAAGTCTTATTATTTAAAAAATGCATTTTGCATTTCTTAACAGGGAGGGAATTTCAGGGGAAAGGGGGAAGGGTTTGCAGGAACAAGTATAAGGACACATGGACAATAACAATGGGGGGGTGGAAACAGGAGGGAAGTGGGGAGGGCTGGGGGGTGGGCTGGGATGGGGGTAAAAGGCAGAAAACTTACTTGAACAACAATTAAAAAAACACATTTTGTAAGGCTCTAGCTGCCATAGATAGTGATTCCTCTGACAGATCTGGACAAAGTAAATAAAGAACTTTCTGTAAAGGATTCAATATTCTAGATGCCATTAAGAACATTTGTGATTCATAGGAAGAGGTCAAAATATTAATATTAATAGGAGATTGGAAGGAGTTGATTCCAATTTTTATAGATGACTTGGAGGGCTTCAAGCCTTCAGTGGAGGAAGCAACTGCAGATGTGGTGGAAATCGCAAGAGAATTATAATTCCCAGTGGAGCCTGAAAATGTGACTAAATTGCTGCAATCTCATGATAAAACTTTAATAGACGAGGAGCTGCTTCTTACAGATGAGCAAAGAAAGTGGTTCCTTAAGATGGAATCTACTCCTGGTGAAGATGCTGTGACTATTGTTGAAATGACAAGAAAGGATTTATAACATTATATAAACTTAGCTGATAAAGCAGTAGCAGAGTTTGAGAGGAATTGACACCAATTTTGAAAGAACTTTCACTGTGGGCAAAATGCTGTCAAATAGTATTGCATGCTACAGAGAAATTATTTATGAAAGGAGGAGTCAATTGATGGGGCAGACTTTATTGTCTTATTTGAAGGAATTGCCACAACCACCCCAGCCTCCGGTAACCTACACCCTGACTGATCAGCAGCCATCAACACTGCAGGAAGACCCTCCACCAGCAAAAAGATTACAACCTGATGAAAGCTTAAATGATGGTTAGCATTTTTTGCAGTAAAGCATTTTAAAATTAAGATGTGTATATTATTATTGTAGGCATAATGTTATTGCATACCTAATGAACTACAGTATTATGATGTAAAAATAACTTTTGCATGTACTTGGAAACCAAAAAATTCATGTAACTTACGTTATTGATTTTGTCACTATCTTTGCTTTGTTGTGGTGGTATGGAACTGAACCTACAATATCTCTAAGGTGTACCTGTATACTCAGACATGGAATTGCTGGATCATATAGTCATGCTAATTGTTTAAGGAACCACCATGTCATTTTCTACAGCTGCTGTACCAACAGTGTGCGAGGTTTCCGATTTTTCCACATCCTTGACATTCTTGTTGGTTTGTTTTTTGATGTAGAAATCCTAATGGGTTAGTATTAGTTCTTCTTTAAATGTCAGGTGGAATTCACCAGTGAAGTCATTGGCTCCAAAACTTCCATTGTTGAGAATTTTTTTTATTGTTGTTCATGTACAAGTGTGTCCATTTCCACCCTACCCTCCCTCGCCCCACCCATCCCCACTTCCTACCCCAGAATAAATTGGAATTCATTTATTCCTTCAAATACTATGTATGAAGGGAAATATTACGCTAGGCACTGGATGTACAAAGATGAATAAGACAGTGTCTTCATTCATTTAATTTGCTCATACTCAAGTAAAGAAGACCCACGAGAAAGCAGATGGAACAAAGGGCGGTAAGTGCCCACTAGTGTGCTGGGGCCGGCGCAGGTCAGTGAGTGGGAGCCTGTTTTAAGTATTCGGAGACTCTGAAAGCCTGTTTTACTGGTGGTAGCTTACAGTTGGCTATGGTCAGACAATTTGCACCATGGAAATTAGCAAACACTACACGTAGGGCTTTACTTTCCTCTGTTCCTTCTTTACTATGCCTTAGGCCATGGGTGTCAAACTCATTTTCACAGGGGGCCACATCAGTTTCTCGGTTGCCTTCAAAGGGCTGAAATAATTTTAGGACTGTATAAATGTAACTACTCCTTCACTGTTAAGGAGTTGAAATTACATTCAGCCCTTTGAAGGCAACGGTGAGGCTGTTGTGGCCCCCAGTGAAAATGAGTTTGACACGCCTGCCTTAGGCCGTCCAGTTCGCTAGCGCCACTGTTGGTGTGGGGGCAGAGGTATTAAACCCGTTCCTTTATCTCACTGCAAAATGGACCCACCTGCATGTCATATCTTAAGTTTACTAAGGACTGGGTGCTCCTGGTGATTTAAGCCTTTCCTGTGAAAGGTGGCTGTGAGGTTAAGATTAAGTCTCAATCCCCCGTGGGTTCTGTTTTTGTTCCAGAGATTATAAAGCAGCTAACATCACCATCAACTTGTACATTGTCAATGAGCCGTGGCTCTTCTCACTGGCGTGGTGCTACAGGATTCACTCGGTGACCACAGACAATATTCAGCTCCTGAGGCAGATGCATGTCCCTTACTACTTCATGGTGAGCTGATTGTCCAGATCGTTCTCCCAAGTCTGGTGTGATAGGAGTCTGCGTACACTGCCCCACCTGTATATTGCCCATGGTGCAGTCCCCTGGGGAGCTACCTAGGAGCAGAGATATATACGATTTTGGAGGTGTGCCATTCTCCCTTCTCTCACACAAATCCTGCTGTGAACTTGGAACTGTTCTAGTGCCAAAGAAAATCACATGTCCAAGTCCAGGTTCAAGGTGGATGAGGGTGGAAATAGCAAGGTCACATTGCGTACTTTTCACTCAGATGTTACAAATTTAAGTAACATTTAATTACACTGCACAATTATGCAATAGATGCACCTGTTCGAAGCCATTTAGGAGCAAGAACAACTTATTCTTGGCGTTGCTCGGCAACGCTCACCCGGTGCGCATCGTGGAGCGGGCCAAAGCCCCAGTCAGTGTGTTTCTCGGGGGCAGTGAGAGCCTCAGTTTAGTGGACGTTGGTTTAGAGCTTCCACAGTACCAGCCTAGCAGGGCTGTCGTGAGGATTCAATGTCAAAATATCCTAAATGTGCTTAGAACACTTCCTTAGGTCCTGTAAATGCTCGTTAATTGTTCATTGTTATTATTAT
>PVIA01017911.1:0-14271 GCA_004024845.1 Tonatia bakeri
TTAATTAAATTACTTTGAACAATATTTCTCAGTTTTATTTATATATAAATGTGCATATTTTTAAAAACATGTTTTCACTTTTGACTATATTTTTTATATGTATTATTTCTAAGAACAATATGACTGCATTAGATTTTGTTTAAGAGTTCAGGTAAAATATTAATATAATACAGATTTTATTCTGAAAAACAACTGCAAAAATTATAATTATTGAGTCTTACACACAGCATTTTTTAGATAATAAAATGATCAACCATAAAAATACATGGGTATAAATATTGCATGAATTGGTCTCTGTAAGTGAACATTCTCTTTGGAGTATAGAGGGCAATAATTTTATTTCAGAGCAGATATTGACAATGATATTTTAAAAAGTAACATTTTAGAGAGGTAGATATTTGTGATAAAGTTACATATAAATGTACCTAAAGAGTTTTATGACATAGCAAAATATAATTTTGTGTCTCATTATATATAGGATTGCTGTATCATAATACTGAGTCGATATCTTGTGAATTGGTCAGTAGAGAAGTTTAGGAGGAATTAATTTTTCAATAGGGCTAGCAAGGTTATTTTAAAAGATGGAGTCTAATGAATAATAGTAATATTTTCTAAGAATTGATAAAGAAAAGTAATACAGAGTTAGTTTGTAAGGGAAAGGGAAAGCAATGTCCTGGTAAGACTAATGAGTATGTGAAGTACTCTTCTTTGCTTTTCAAACTAAATCTTTTATTTAGGTGATCAATCAGTCAAGAATGGCGGGTAGTGACCATTAGGTGGATTCATTAACACCCTGCAGCCTGCTTGTACAGGGTGACTCACATCTGTCTTCATTAGAAGTTTTCTGGTTGCCAGTAGTGAACAGATGGGTCATTATTGCTGACACTGCCCTTTGGGCCCACCTGGAGGACATGCAAAGTCATCCTACACAGGACATATATCCACATTTACCTACCTGAGTGTGAGCAAAATATTTTGAGTAATGGTGATACATTAAAATATTTTTAACCCCAAAGCTGCCTATGTAGGTTTATTTTTATGAACAGTTTACACAAAAATGCTATTTGGAGGAGAGGGATATTATTCAAACCTATATGTGTGACTATTGTGAACATCTGTAAAAGCTAGGATGTAACTGAGTTGTAAATAAGCTTGTCAATGATAAATTTTTATTTAGGTTATTTGAATTTAATAATATATTGAAAAACTTTAGTAGAAACATAGTATGTACTAGATACAGTTATTATTGATGATGTTTTTATATCACACATACAATGTATTTCAAGATTTCCCTCCATTTACCTATAGAGTTCAAATAAGGTTACACTTATATGATATTCAATTCCAAATTTAAGATATTAAAAGTTTGGAGGTCTGTATATTTAATCCATCTAACTGATTTAAGTAAAAGAAATATTATATTCTGGTAAAAATATGCAATTTTAGCAATGAATTATATCTTGAGACCATCTCTTGGTTCAGTGGCAGCAGGCACTTCTCTAAGGGCAGATTAACTGCGTTTGTTGTAATAGCCTGGGCGAGAATGCCGGGAAGACTTTGACCATGCATGTTTATCTTTGCGCTCCTGCTTCTCTTTTTCTGCCTACTGAGATGCCTGTTTGTTAACGTTGAGGTTCACTGCAAATGAGGCTACCTGTACAGAGACAGACCACTGAATCAGGAGGACTATTTTATGAAATGGTTGTTCTTTATATAATGTAAAGTAGTATATTAAATCTAGTGTTCTTTGTTTAGAAATTTGGAGGCTAAGGTCCTGGGGAACTGGAATACTTAGCAATTCTAAGAATTAATTTTTTCCTTAAATCTGGTTGACTAGTAATAAAAGTAAGTTTCTAAGATAAATATATTATGAGGGCTCCTAAGTGGTGATAACAATGATATTATTAATTAATATTATATTTATTATAATATCAACAATTATTTATAAATTAATTTATTGATGATATTAATATTATATTATAATATTAATAATAATAATGCTAACTTTTTCTTTGTAATATTTTTAGAAGATATTCTTTGCCTAAGAAGTCAAATGAGGGTACACTAGAAATACAGTGCCCCACTTTTTGTTAAAAAGTGTATGTTTACTTCATGAGTTTTTTTTTTCTTTCTGTAATCAACTGGCTTTACATTTGAAGAGAGAACCAGAGATTTTTAAGGATCATATTTGAGATGACACTCATGCTCTCTGTATGAAATAAAATTTCATTTCAGGAAAACTGTCCATGTGTTAAGTTTTAAGTTTTCAAGGGAGCAAAGAGAATAAAAGAATTAGGAAAATGTTGAGGGGCACATGTGCAAGATCTGCTATCATTGTGATTTGCACTGAAATAGCTAAAACTTAAAGAAGGCCACTAGAATGACATGAAAAACTTTAGTCTTCTGTATTCATGTACTAGGGTTGCTGTAACAAAATGCTGTAGAGTAGGTGGCATAAACGACATAAGTTTATTTTCTCACAGATCTGGAGGTTGGAAGTTAAGACCAACTAGTTGGAAGATTTGTTTTTTTTCTTCTAAGAGCTATATTCCTGGCTTACAGATGTTCACCTTCTTGCTGTGACTTCACATGGCTTTTTCTCTGTGCACATGCATCTGTGGTATCTCTTCCTCTTAGTAGGACAGCAGTCTTGATTGGATTGGGGCCTTAACCTTATGATATCATTTAATGCTAATTATGTTTTAAAAGACCCTATCTCCAAAAAAAGTCACATTGGGGCTTCAACATATGAATTTGGGGGGGAGCACAATTTAGTTCATAATGTTCTGATTGAGAGTAGAAATATTTAATATTGGTAAATTTTGATTTTTGATTTAACTTTTATTATATTACATTTTATTGGTATTTTAGACATCTAGGATTTAATTATTGAAATCTGTTTTTTTAAAATTGTTTTTCAAGTATAGTTTTCTGCCTTTTCCCTCCACCCCTCTCCACTACTCCGGCCCTCCCTGTCTCCCTTCCCCATTTCCATCCCACCTTGTTGTTGTCCTTTATAATTGTTCCTGTAAACCCTTCACCCTTTTCCCCCTCTATCCCGTCCCCTTTCCCTTCAGATCACTGTCAGCCTGTTCTCATTTCAATGTCTTTGGCTATACTTTGCTCACTTGTTCATTTTGTTGATTAGGTTCCCGTTAATGGTCAGATCATATGGTATTTGTCTTTCATAGCCTGACTTATTTGACTTAGCACAATGGTCTCCAGTTCCATCCATGCTGTTGCAAAGGGTAGGAGCTCCTTCTTTCTTTCTGCTGTGTAGAATTCCATTCTGTAAATGTACCATGGTTTTTTGATTCATTCATTTACTGATGGGCACTTGAGTTGCTTCCAGCACTTGGCTATTGTAAGTTGTGCTGCTATGTACATTGGGGTGCATAAGTTCTTATGGATTGGTGTTTCAGGGTTCTTATGATATAATCCTAGCAGTGGAATTGCTGGGTCAAAAGGCATCTCCATTTTTAGTTTTTTGAGGAAATTCCATACTGTTACAAGTCTGCAATCCCACCAACAGTGTACTAGGGTTCCTTTTTATCCACAACCTCTCCAACATTTGTTGTTTGTAGCTTTGTTTATGATGGCAATTCTGACCGGTGTGAAGTAGTATCTCATTGTTTTCCTTTGCATCTCTCTGATAGCTAGCAATACTGAGCATCCTTTCATATGTCTCTGGATCTTCTGTATGTACTCCTTAGAGAAATGTCTGTTCAAGTCCTTTGCCCATTTTTTTTTAATTGAGTTGCTTGTCTTCTGAGAGTGGAGTCATGTGAGTTCTTTATGTATTTTGGAGATTAAATCCTTGTCTGAGGTGTCATTGGTAAGTATGTTTTCCTATACAGTTGGTTCTCTTTTCATTTTAATGCTGTTTTCTTTAGCTGTGCAGAAGCTTTTTACTTTGATGAGATCCCATTTGTTTATTCTTTCCTTTATGTCCCTTGTTCTATGGGACATATAAGTGAAAATATTGCTGTGTGAAATATCTGAAATGTTCCTGCCGATGTTCTCAACTAGGACTTTAATGGTATCAAGACTTATATTTAAATCTTTAATCCACCTTGAATTTATTTTTGTGTATGGTGTAAGTTGATGGTCAAGTCTCATTTTTTTGCATGTAGCTGTCCAGTTCTCCCAACACCACTTGTTGAAGTGGCTATCTTTGATCCATTTTATACTGCTGCCCCCTTTGTCAAATAGTAATTGACCATAGAGACTTGAGTTTATTTCTGGGAACTCTATTCTCTTCCATTGGTCCATGTTTCTGTTCTTATGCCAGCACCAGGCTGTTTTGATTACAGTGGCCTTGTGATACATTTTGATATCAGGTATGGTGATTCCTCCTACTTTGCTCTTCTTTCTCAAAATTGCTGCAGCTATTCAGGGTTGTTTATGTTTCCATATAAATTTTTGAAGTGTTTGCTCTATATCTGTAAAGTATGCCATTGGTACTTTAATAGGCATTGCATTGAATCTATAAATTGCTTTGGGTAGTATGGACATTTTGATGATGTTAATTTTGAGCCATGAACACGGTATATGTTTTCATTTGTTTGTGTCTTCTTTAATTTCTTTCTTCAGTGCTGTACAGTTTTCTGAGTACAGGTCTTTCACCTCCTTGGTTAGGTTTATTCCTAGCTATTTTATTTTTCCTGTTGCTTTGTCAAATGGATATTTTTCCTGATTTCTGTTTCTGACATTTCATTGTTGGTGTAAAAAATGCCTTTGATTTCTGGAGTATCCCACTGTCTTGCCAAATTCATTTATTAGGTCGAGTAGTTTTTTGATGGAGTCTATACGTTTTTCTATGTATGCTATCATGTCATCTGCAAACAACGACAGTTTTGTTTCCTCCTTTCCAATTTGGATACCTTTTATTTATTTTTCTTGTCTGATTGCTGTGACTAGGAATTCCAATACTATGTTGAATAGGAGTGGTGAAAGTAGACAACCTTGTCTTGTTCCTGATCTTAGAAAAATTTTAGTTTTTTTTCCATTGAGTATGATTTTGGCAGTAGGTCTCTCATATATGGCCTTTATTATATTGAGGAATGCTCCCTTTATTCCCACTTTGCTGAGTGTTTTTATCATAAATGGGTGCTGTACCTTATCAAATGCTTTTTCCACATCTATTGATATGATCATGTTATTTTTATCTTTGCTTTTGTTTATGTGATGTATTACATTTATTGATTTGTGAATATTGTACCAACCTTGCATTCCTGGGATGAATCCCACTTGGTCATGGTATGTGATCTTTTTAATGTATTGCTGGATGCAATTTGCCAATATTTTGTTGAGGATTTTAGCATCTATGTTCATCAATGATATTGGCCTGAAGTTTTCTTTCTTTGTTGTATCTTTATTTGGTTTTGGGATTAGGATGATGCTGGCCTCATAAAAAGAGTTTGGGAGTCTTCTATCATTCTGGATTTTTTGGAATAGTCTCTGAAGGATAGTGGCTAGCTCTTCCTTAAATGTTTTGTAGAATTCTCCTGTGAAACCATGTGGTTTATGTGTCGAGAGTTTTTTGATTACTGCTTCAATTTCATCAGGTGTTATAGGTCTGTTCAGGCTTCCTGCTTCTTCTTCATTCAGTTTTGGAAAATTATATTTTTCTAGAAATTTGTTCATTTCACCTAGGTTTTCAAATTTCTTGGCATACAGTTCTTCATTGTATTTTCTTACAGTCTTTTGTATTTCTGTGGTGTCAGTTGTAATCTCTCCTCTTTCATTTCTGATTGTGTTTATTTGGGTCCTCTCTCTTTTTTTATTGATGAGTCTGCTTAAAGCCTTGTCGATTTTGTTTATCTTTTCAAAAAAAAACCAGCTCCTGGATTCATTGATCCTTAGAATTGTGCTTTTAGTTTCTATGTCATTTAATTCTGTCATTTAATTCTCCTTTCTTCTACTTGCCCTGGGCTGTCTTTGTTGTTGTCCTTGTGTTCTTGTAGGTATAGGGTTATTTTGTTTATTTGAAATGTTTCTGTTTTTTTAGGTAGACCTAAAAAACTTTCCCCTCAGGACTGTGTCCCATAAGTTTTGGGTTGTTGTGAATTCATTTTCATTTGTTTCCAGGAACTTTTTGATTTCCCCCTTGATGTCCTTCTTGTTCCATCCATTGGTTAATAGTATACTATTCAATCTCCATGAGTTTGAATGTTTCTGAGTATTTTCCTTGAGGTTGGTTTCTAGTTTCAGTCCCTTGTGATCAGAGAAAATGCTCATTATGATTTAAATTTTCTTGAATTTGTTGGGGCTTGTTTTTTCACCTTTTATGTAGTCTATCTTTGAAAATGTTCCATGTGCACTTACTTGAAAAGAATGTGTATTTTGCTTCTTTGGGATGAAAGGCTCTATATACATAAGTTAAGTCCATTTGATCTAGGGCATTGTTCAATGCCACAATATCTTTGTTGATATTTTATTTGGAAGATCTGTCCATTTTTGACAGTGAGGTATTAAAATCCCCTACTATAATTGTGTTGCTGTCAATATCTTTCTTTAAGTCCTCCAAAATTTTATCTTTGTATTTGGGTACTCCTATGTTGGGTGCATGCATATTTATAGTGTTGATGTCTTCTTGATGAATTCTTCCCTTAAGTATTATGAAGTGACCTTCTGGGTCCCTCTTTATGGCTCTTTTTTGGAAGTCTATTTTGTCTGATATGAGTATTGCTACCCCGGCTTTTCCCTATCTGTTTGCTTGGAATATTTATTTCCAGCCTTTCGCTTTCAGTCTGTATAGACTTTAGGTCTTTTGTTGTGAGGTTGGTCTCTTGTAGGCAGCATATGTGTGGGTCATTCTTTCTTACCCATTCAGCTACTCTATGTTTGATTGGAACATTTAATCCATTTCCATTTAATTTTGTTATTGATAGCTACTTATTCATTGCTATTTTTTCATACCTGTGCTCCTTTCTCTCTCACTCTATTCATTCCTTTTCTTAAAGGAGTCCCTTTAGCCTCTCCTGCAGAGATGGTTTGGTGGAGGTGTATTCTTCTAGACTTCTGTCTGGGAAGCTCCTTATTTAGCCTTCCATTTTAATTGAGAGTCTTCCTGGATAGAGTAGTTTTGGTTTCAGGCTTCTGGCTTTCATTGCTTGGAGTATTTCTTGCCATTGTCTTGTGGCTTGGAGAGTTTCCATAGAGAAATCACCTGCTAGCCTTATTGGGGCTCCTGTGTATATTACTTCCTTTTCCTCTCTTGCTGCCTTTAAGATTCTCTGTTTATCTTGGAATTTTGCCATTTTAATTATGATGTGTCTTGAAGTAGGCCTCTTTGGGTTCCTCTTGATTGGGACTCTCTGTGTTTCATGAATTTGTGTGACTTTTTGTCTTATCAGATTAGGGAAGTTTTCCATCATTACTTTTTCAAACAGGTTTTCTATCCCTTGCTCTTCTCCTTCTCCTCTGGTATCCCTATTACATGGATATTGTTACATTTCATGTAGTCCTTCAGTTCCCTTACCACCTGTTCATTCTTTCTGAGTGATGCAGACCCCTGGTAAGTTCATTCTTTCTGAGTGATGCGGATCCTTGTTCATGGGGTCTGTGACATTGTGGATGGGGGAAAGACATTCACATGGACTACTGAGTCCAGTGGAGGAAAAGGATGAGCAGCTTCACTCTCAAGGGGAGCAAAAAAGCCACAGCTTCTGCTATGACAGGCCTTTATTTCTCTTTCTGGTCACATTATATGATGGTCCTCATTTTACTATGCACAGGTTGGCTTATGGTGGTTACCTTTCACAGAAAACCATGGAGCCAATGCCACTAATCACATTACAGAAGAGGGAAATTTGCAAATGAAAAGGGAAAAGTAGTTGAACAAGTTACACTTATCCTTGGAAGGTTTAGCATGGATTTTAGGAAGTTACTTTGCAGTAAATGTTTGCTGTCTCACATCAGGGTGAGGGAGTTTTAGCAAAAAGCAAGACTCACAGCGGCCTAGGTACACTGCAGGCCTGGTTCCTCATGGGAGAACCTATCCATGGGTGTGGGTCCTGTGCATCTCCAAGTGGGAGCTGGGCCCATGCCACATAGAATGGTCTCCTACACTGAGTCTTTTTTTCCTCTTGCTCTATCTGGGAGTTTTTTTTTCTACCTTGTCCTCCAACTAACTGATTTGATCCTCTGCTTTATCCAGCCTGCTTGTAATTCCTTCTAATATGTTTTTTATTTCTAAGATTTTATTGTTCATTTCTTCCTGGTTTTTGTTTATAGTTTCTATTTTTTTCATGCTGATGTAGTTCTCACTCAGTTCCTTGCAGTTGTCTATGAGCCACTTGAGCATCTTTATAACCATTAATTTGAATTCAGTATCTGATAGTTTGATCGCCTCCATTTTGTTTAGTTCTTTTAGTGGGTAGTCTTTCATTCCTTCTGATTGCCTGTTCTTTTTTGTTTCACCATTTTAGATGACTTTTTTTGTTTGTTTCTATGCTTCCTGATGTTTTGCTTTGTTAGCTCTCATTGCAGGGTGAACTTCTATGGTAGGAATTCTATGATGTTCAGTGGTATGGTCTTTGATCTCCTTGACTGGACACTCTAGGTTTGCCCTTTTTTCTATTTGTGTGAGCTCTCTTGTACTTGGGTTTGTACTTTTTGATGTTTTTTTTGTTGGTGTTTTTTCTCCTCCAGCAGGTAGACTGATGTTCACAACTCCAATCTATTCTCGTATTTGTTCAGTGGCAGGTGGTGGGCAAAGTGGATTAAAACAGCAAGAGGGTATTTGATGGGGTTTAAAGTACCAGCAAGTAGAGAAGAGATAGGAAATTCTTTGGATAAATACAGCGTTAACTGTAATATTTCACCCAACTACCCACTTTTTATAAATGGTAAAAGAGAGATAAGATTCTTGTTAGAGGGGAAAATGATTGTGAGCTGAATCCAGGAAACAAGAGTGCTTGTGCAAGGTTAGATGATGAGATACAGTGAGATTAAGGTATAGAAAGTAGATATAGTGTGAGAGAGAATAGAGTTAACCACAATAATACTAATGCTCAGGGTTAAAGTGAAGTGGGCTAAGATCATGGAGGGTTGCTGTGTAGTATCTACAATTGTATGGAACAACAATTATTTAGAGTAGTACTGGAACAACAGTAATATGACAAGAAATAAATGACTTGAATAAACAGAATAGAAAGTACCAGAGCAAGAGCTGGGTGTTATTGGAACATGAGTGAAGTGAAAGAAGGAAAATTAAAATACAATACAGAGAGAGAATAAGGAAAAACAGTTAAGCAATGCAATTAAACAGGGAAATAAATTGAGGAAAGCTAGACATAAGGAAGAGAAATAAAAAACCAAAATAAAAGTGGTAAAAAAATAATTGCATGCTAATAATAATACACATACACAATAAAATACCAGCTCTGTGGGATAGCAAAGTGACATTTGTCTCAGTTTCTCAGTTTTTGGGGTTAGCTTTGTGCTCCCCCTTTTGATTTGTCTCTGGACCCTTTGTAACTCCATGTCTTATCATCTCACTTGGAAGAAGAAAAAAAGAAAGAAAACAACAACACCAAAAAGGGGGCAGGAAGAGAGAGGATCCAAAAAGGAAAAAAAGAAAAAAGATAATAATGAGTCTCCTGTTGTCTTTAAACCTGTTCAAGTTCTGCTGGCCTTCCTAGATGCTACAGGAAGAGGGGGTTGGGCTTTTCTTTTCTTTCTTCCTTTGGTCCTGAGAGGATGGGGACCAGGTTTGGGTCGCACTATTTACAGTTTCCCAACCCATGGCCCAGGTCTTCCATGAGCTGCCAGGCTCAAAACAGCCACTCAGCTGCTGACAGTGTGGGTCAATCTCCAACGTGGAGCCCAAGATTAGTGGGGCACATGGTTCTCCCTACTATCTTTGTGTGCTCAGTGCCAGAGCTGTGGGGCGCAAGGTTCCTCTCCTCCACTCACTGTGGGTGCACACAGGGTGAGACAGGAAGGATGCAAGGTTCAGCTTGGCTACTGTCTTTGGGCGCACTGTGCAAGACTAGTGGGGCACACAGTTCCCCTCCAGTGCTCACTACGGGCACTTGCAGCTGAAATCTCCCTTGGGATGTGTCAGCAGCTGCTGGTGAGTTCCTTACAAAGCAGTTGCCCACTGTTCTTAACAAGGGTGCCACACAGCCCCACTTTTTCTTCCAGTCCGGAGACTATCCAAGTCAGGGTCTTACACAGCCCAACTCCTCCTTTCTCCAGGTGTTGCCAGCACCCCAATTTCTCTGGTGCCAGTGTTCACAGTCTCAGTGGGTATATACCACCTCAGTGTGTCTCCCCCTTCGTCTCTACTTCCCCCTGGTGACTTTCAGCACCCAGGTCCCTCCTGGTGTCAGGTTACCCTCCCTGCTCTGGTAGGGGAGGGAGCTGGTGCTCTAACTCTCCTCCCTGCTGGTATCCTGCAGCAGACACTCAGCCAGGGGCTACAGCAGCCTCTGGTGCAGATCCCAGGGACCTTACCATCCTAGCACACTCTCCTCACTGTGTGTTTTTCAATGTCCTCTGCAATTTTTTCCTCCAAATTTCATGTAAACTGGGATTCCATTGGTTGTTCACTCTGTTCCACGGAAGATTGGCTAGGTGTTCCCGCTGGGCACAAGGAGAACTGGGTGTTCTGGACATGAACATATGTCCAGAACACCCAGTTCAAAGAACATATAAGTTCTTTGGCTTCTCTATTTCCTACACTATTCTTAACCTCTCCTTATGGCTATTTTATACCTGCCACTTATGCTTCTTATTCTCTGTACATTTTTTCCCTCCTTCTCCCTCTCCCTCTCCCCAATGATAACCTTCCATGCAATGTCCATTTCTCTAATTCTGTTCCTGTTTTAGTTGTTTGCTTAGTTTTTGTTTTTCAGGTTCAGTTGTTGATAGTTGTGTGTTTGTTGTCCTTTTACTGTTCATAGTTTTTGATCTTTTATTTCTTAGATAAGTCCTTTTAACATTTTATATAATAAGGGCTTGGTAATGATGAACTCCTTTAACTTTATCTGGGAAGCACTTTATCTGCCCTTTCATTCTAAATGATAGCTTTGCTGGATAGAGTATTCTTGGATATAGGTCCTTGCGTTTGATGGCTTTGAATACTTCTTTCCAGCCCCTTCTTGCCTACAATGTTTCTTTTGAGAAATCAGCTGATAGACTTATGGACACTCCTTTGTAGGTAACTCTCTCTTTTCCTCTTGTTTTTTTTTATGATTCTCTCTTTATATTTAACCTTAGGTAATAACTTAATGATGATGTGCCTTGGTGTGTTCTTCCTTGGGCCTGATTTCTTTGGGAATCTCTGGGCTACCCGGATTTTGGAAGCCTATTACCTTCTACAGATTGGGGAAGTTCTCCTTCATTATTTTTTCAAATAAGTTTTCAATTTCTTGCTCTTCCTCTTCTCCTTCTGACATGCCTATGATTCAGAGGTTGGAACATTTAAAGTTATCCTGGAGGTTCCTAAGCCTCTCCTTATTTTTTTGAATTCTTGTTCCTATCCTATAGTTTTGATCTGTTCTTTCTTTTATATGGACCATATTTATTTAACTCAGTGCACCTGCTGTGTTGTAAGGGGTAGAGCCTTAGGTGTTCACCAAGGTGGGGAAAACCTCTTTGCTGCCTTGTGCATTGTATGTGTGGTAGGTGTCAGAGAAGGAATAATGTAGCTTGCTCACTGTGCTCCAGCCCCACTTTCCATTGCTTCCCTCACTTCCCACAAGTGGATTGTGCCCTTTCAGGTGCCTATTCCCAGGTGGGTGGGTTTGTGTACGTTCTAGGATTTTGTGGATTTCTCAAATCCTGAAATGCAGTAGCATGTGGAGATTCTCCCTGTGCTTATGCTCCCACACACATCTTTTGGAACTCGTTGAGTCTGGATCCAGGACACCCAGTGACATGGTTAAGTGGAAAATGGATAATTTTCTTGACCTTGGTTAATTTTAGCATTATCATGAAACTCAGGAACTATTTGGATTAATGGCCAGTTTCAAATACTTGTGCTTCATTTTATAGTTTGCTCAACATATATTTAATAAGCTTCTACCATACACTAGGTACTCTGCTACCCTCCAGGGATAGTGGTGAAAAAAGCACACGTAGACTCCCATCTCATGGAAATGAAGAGGAAGGCTCCCCTTTAGAATTGAGATTTGAGGTGAGCTCTGAAGGAGAACATAAATTAGAGGAAGAGGTAAGGAAGTGCATTCCAGGCAGAGAGAACTCCGAAGGCCCTGCGGGGGAAAGGGGAAGAGGATAGTCAAAGGAGCCTGGCGTGGTTGTTCCTTGACATACATACAGATAAGGAAATACACAAAAGATCATGAATTACTCTGTAAAATCAACACCTTGTGTGGATTTAAGGTTACATTTAGATAACCTAGGTTGGTCTTTTAGAGCACAGAATCAGAAAAACTTTTACCTGAGAAGTGAAAATTTAAAAAACTACTTTTTTCTTGTAACTTCAAGAATAAATGGAAAATAGGTTTTTGATGTTGATAGAAATAATATAGGCTTAGGAACAGAAGAATTATTTTCTATAGTACCAAATAAGGCATAATATTTGTCTTAATACTATGCGTAATGAAGATAATCATTTGGTCTTTAACCACAAAAACAAAGTTGGAAGATACAGAGTTATTAGGAACTCTCGCTTCAGTGCTCATTGTCGAAAACCTTCAAAAGATGTATTAGCCTTATCCTTTATATCTTTTAACTTTATACCTAAATATTGTAACACAAATAATAGGTAATCTGGATATAGGTGCTTTTAAGATATAAAGTAAGATAGTGAAATTTTTTATGAGTTGACCTTGTCTCCTTTGTTGCTCCCCAAACTCCATGAAGCCACTGAATCTTTTTGATATTATTGGCTGAAAGATGATTAAGAATTTACTTAGTTTAATGTCAGAAGTACAGGTTCTCTGGCTTCCAGATGTAGAAAAATAAACAGTACTTTCAAAATGTTAAATCATTTATTTATTTATTTTTTAATAGCTAAATTATTCTGTTTGGCTTACTGGTTTGAAATTTTCTTTAAAAATGAATATTATAGGAGGTATATATGAGTAATTTCTATGAATTTACTTAAGGTCGAAGTAACATCTTTAGTATTTACATTGTAGAATTCAGACTTTTATCAAGCATTCGTCTGAGATACAGTTCCAGATTGTCTTCTGAAAAAAGCCTACCTCTCCCTATCTCATAAGTAAGCAATTTTAATCTCCTATTGCATAAGTGTTTTTATATGAGGAGAATGTTTGACTCAGCAAACTAGTTCGACCGTTTGCATTCATAAAAAGGAAAGAGGTGAGAAGGCAACATATTCTCAATGTTTTGCTGAAATTGATGAGGCCATGTGTGAATCGGGAGCCTTCCGACATCCATAAATGATAAACTCTTAAAAAAAGAATGTAATTTTTTCATGTTTCTGAATACATATTTTACATTTAATAAAAAGACCATAACTGACATTGATTGTCAGAAATAATAAGCTTGTGAATAAATAAAGCAGTCACTTGTAAAGTTATAGGTAGAGAGAATGAAGTAGGCAATTTGAGTACATGTTATTCACTTAAAAGTGAAGGTGATTTATGGATATTACATTTTCCTACCTCATGAATGGTAACATTAATAGTTGGTCTAGTTGAAAGAGGATATATTTGCTGCCATTTCTGCTGTCTTTTATCAGTGTTGCTAAAGATGAAGATATATTTTCTTGTTAGATATGGGTAAAGGGATGGGACATAGTTCTTTCCCAAATGGAATAAATATTGAAGTGTGGCTTTCTCTTTAAATTTTGATAAATAACTTCTGCATTAAGGTATACTATATATCCAGATTGAATTTGTCTTTTGTGAGAGTCAAGTTGGATTACATTTTCCAGCAAATGTGCAATTTAAAAAAAAATTTAGGCACTAAAGTCATTTAAATATTTACATAGGTGATATATTTGATTATATTACACACAACATACTTTTAATCAATAAAACAAACTTTCCTCAGCTTTGATAGATCTATCTTTGATATATACTGTTTTATTTCTAAGTAGCTGAAGAGTCTGAGGCCTCAAATTGTTGAGTTGTGTTTAAGGCGTGGTATAATCCAACAGAGAACATTACATAAAATGAATGCTGTATCAACTTCTCTCTATTCATAAAACACATTGTAATATAGTACTTTACTGAGCTGCATATAGATATTCAAATTAGAACATGGATACATGTACTTGGAAATTCACTTACCCTGATAAAGTTGCAGCTATAAAACATACAGTTTAAA
>PVIA01017912.1:0-14270 GCA_004024845.1 Tonatia bakeri
TAAATTTGTTTTTAGAGAGCAGGGAATGGAAGAAGAAAGAGAGGGAGACACATCAATGTGTGGTTGCCTCTTGCATGCCCCCTACTGGGGGCCTGACCTTGTCTGCAACTGGGGAATGTACCCTGACTGGGGATCAAACCGGCGACCCTTTGGTTTATAGGCCAGTGCACAATCCACTGAGCCACACCAGCCAGGGGCCTTTCTGTCTTTATAATTCTGATTATTCAAGTACCTCCTATTAGTAGAATTATACACTATTTATCTTTTTGTGACTGGCTTACTTCACTCAGCGTGTGTTCGAGGTCCATCCATGTTGTAGTGCATTGCAGAATTTCTTTTTCTAAGGCAGGATCATATTCCAGTGTATGGACAGACCACGTTTTGCTTATCCTTTCCGATGGACACTTGGGTTGCTCCCACACGTAAGCCGTTGTATGCTGCTGTAAACATCAGTGTACAAATATCTTTCCAGACCCTGCTTTCAGTTCTTTTGGGTACGTACTGGAGTCACATCACATGCTGGACTACAAGGTAATTGGATTTGTAATTTTTTGAGAAACCTCCATACTGTTTTTCTATAATGGATGCACCATTTAACATTCCTACCAACAATGCACAGATGTTCCAATTTTTTCCATTCTCTCCAACACCTGTTATTTTCTGACTGTTTAAAAATAGTAGCCGTCCGGATGGGCGCGGTCGTACCTCACTGTGGTTTTGATTTGCATTTCTCTAAAGATTTCTGATGTTGAGCATCTTCACCTGCTTATTCGTCATTCACACACCAACTTGGGAAAAACGTCTACTCAAGCCCTTTGTCAGTTTCTGACTTGGGCTTTTGTTGCTGTTGAGCAGCGAGTTAGACTTTTGAAAGCGAGGATAAGGCCTTTTTAAAAATAATCTTTAAAACGTTGTGTGGCTCAGGGAGCTAAGCCTGAAAGGAGAGGCTGACACCTGTGCCAGCCTCAAAAATCAAGTTTACTTTCGAGATGACGCTAATAGTGTGGTTTCCATGAATCTCAGATTCTTTGCAGGTGAGAAGCTGGGGACTCCCCTCATGTTGCTGTCTGGGGGTGGAGAGATGCTGGGAGGAGTCTGGGAAACAGCCGCATGGAGGTGATTCGAGGGCCCACTGATCAGGGGCCCATCCGTAATGGAATGACCCTTGCCTCGGCTCCCGTTGGTGTCACAGGAGTCACTGGAAGATGCTGCTCCTAATGTGACGTGTGTCCCTGCACGTTTCTCCATTTTGTCATGGAGATTCTGAAGGCGCGGATGGCACTGGTGGGTGGCCTGCAGCGAAGGTCTGCTGGACACCCACTGGGAAGCTGGCGCTGGGCCTCGTGAGCACTCTGAGGGAAAAAACAGACAGTGACAAGGTGTCTGAGGGATACATAAACCCTGGAGAGACTCCAAGCTCACTGTGGAGAGGAGGTGGTGGCCCAGGCTCCATAATATAAAAACACAGTGGGTGTGATGATTGGAAAAACGAAGGGACCGGCAGTGAGAGTCCTGCTGGCTTGGCCCCCAGAGCCACAGCAGGTGGTACTGATGCTCAGGACGAGTGTCAATGAAGACCCACAACGCTCATTTTCTTTCCTACAGCTGACTCTCTGTTCTTGGTCCCTGTCCTCTCACAGAAGGTGGGCAGGTGGCTGAGGGAGATGTGGAAGGGCCGGGCCTGTCCTGACTGCTGGGGACAGTCACCACCTTGGCTGGAGGGTCCTTCCCCAGATCCAACAGCAGTGGAGCAGAAGGACAAAGGGCCGCCTATGCACCAGGAAGGGGACGGCCAAATTTCCTTCAGTCAGCAAGGGCTGTAGGTGATCCTGGTGGTTCTTTTTAACAGCTAAGCAGCTGCAGGCATGGGGCAGGGTGGCGGGGGGCGGGGGACTGCCATGCCCTCCAGCACCAGGGACAACACGGAAGTTAATCTATGGAGTTTTCACTTACATCCTTCATGCTCTTAGCTCAGAAGCCCAGCCGAGGCCCCTGGGCGCCCACAGAAGGTAAATCTTGAAGGTAAAGCTTGAAAGGTGACCAGCATAGTGAGGCCAAAGTATGAGGGACACACTGGACTTTAATAGATGTTGTGATTTTCCAATTATTTGTAAGGGTGGTGTTTTCAATAAAACTCTCATCATCTTCGCCCTTCAAATAAGAGTCATTCCTTGGGAGACCCTTAAATAAACCCGCTTCACCCTCAAAGATGGGGCCTAACAAACTGGGGTGCCAGCCTGCTGCCCCTGTTGGGTCTCCTCCATCTCCCATGACCCACGTTTTCTCATGACCCACGGACAGCTTTGTCTCACGGTTCCCTCAGGTCAAGGGTCTGTTGGAGGCGATCCCAGGTTCCTAGAGGTTGTCCCTGGGTCCCTTGGATGCCAGCCTGGCAGCTTCCATCTGCAGGAATATGCAAATCAAAACCACACTGAGATTTGACCCACCGGGTTGTAATCCAAAAGACAGATGGTAACAGATATTGGCAAAGATGAGGGTGAATCGGGAACCCTGGTGGGAATGTAAGATGGTGCAGCTGCTTTAAAAAACAGTCTGGGTTCCTCAAAAGGTTCTACATAGAATTGCCATATGGGTCCAACAATGCCACTGCCAGGGATACACCCAAGAGAAACGGAAACCTGTCCTCTTCTGCTGGGCTGGAAGGGCAGCCAGCATGCATCCATTCATGTCATTCATTCACCCACAGATGCGTGTCTAGGGAAACAGTAGTGAACTAAATGGACAAAGAACCCTGCCCTTGTTACCTTACAAGCCAATGGGGAGACACAGAGGATTAACTACCCAGGCAGAGTGTGTGGTAGTTAGGTAGGGGTGTCGGGGTCGGGGGAGGTATTGCGATTTTAAATCGGATGGCCAGGGGCAGCCTTGCTGGAAAGGTGTCCTATGAATAAAGACCTGAAGGAGGAGCAGGAGAGAGCCAGACAGATATCTGGGAGAAGAATGTTCCAGACAAAGGGACAGCAAGGGTAGTCAATGGCCCTGAGGTGGGAGTGTTCCTGGCACACCCCAGGGACAGCAAGACCAGAGGGGCTGGATGGGAGGAGGTGGGTGGGGGAGTGTGGGTGACTTTCTTTGAAAGAAAGGAGAGCCACAGAGAGTTTGGGGCAGGGGGCTGACATGATGGGACTCAAGTTTCAAAAGGATCCCCAGGGGAGCAGAGTTACTTGCTCAGTGGTGTGGAAGCAGGAAGACCAGTTAAGAGGCTGATGCAATAATCCAGCAAGAAATGGTGACACCTTGAACCAGGGGATTGCAGGGGTGGGGGGTGGTGACTTGAATGAGTTTTCCCACTGCCCTTGGAGGAGAGGAGGAGGGTGAAGTGACATGACACCCTGCTGTGGAGTTAGTGAGAGAATCCAGGGGCAGAAAATCAAGACAGCTCAAGGAGCGGTGAGAGCAGATTCGGGCTGCCGGGCCGCTTGTTTGGGTGTGTATGAGCACATGGCAGAGGGAGAGGGCTGGCGTCCTGGCCAAAGGGTGGCCGCTGTCCATCTCCGTAAAACCACGGAGTCAGTCCAGTGGCTGGTTCATTGTAAATGATGGCAGAGAGCAACATAAGTAAATTGAGAGGATAAAATTGCTTTATTGGTTGGTTTTCCAATTACGGGATGAAAAACCCATCAGGTCAGTGAACAACACAGAGGTGCTTCTGAAGCACAGGCAGAAACCCGTTTCTGTTTACTCCCCTAATTGGTGTTCTGGACGGGCCCAGAACACAACAGCATCGTCCCCTCCCACAGTGGGAGGGAAAACGGGATTCCTGTTCTGGGCTGCAGGTTCATTTCCTGCCTCCTGCACATTTTTTTTTTCTTTGGATTTGTCGTATTTGCCTCTTTGGGGCGGTTCAATTGCACTCTGTGAAAAATAAAACATAAAAAAACCCTTTGAGAACATATAAAACGGGCAGGTGTGAAAGGACCTCTTTTGTATTAAGGACATATAATCAAAGACATGTTTACTTTAAGAAATGTGCTCCGTGGTTGAATTTAAAATACGTTTCGAATGTGGGAACTGGGATTTCCTTGCAGGTTTTCAAGTATGCAGTCATTGCTTCGACTCCTACAAGGATTTGTGGGTGATGAGGATACGGCAGATAAAACTGGTAAGACCCCAGAGGTAGGGAGTTGTAGCCTGGCGGGGGAGACAGGAGGTGGGCAGAGAAGTCGGTATAGTGTGTACTGTGTCCTGGTCACGGCCTCTGCAGAGACGGACCAAGCAGAGAGGCAGAGGAGGAGCTTCAGGGCAGAGGGGGGGTGCCGATGAAACGGGGTGGGCAGGGAAGGCTGCTCTGAGGCACTGCTGTTTGAATAAAGACTTGGAGGAGAGGATGGAGCCTCGTAGATATTTTGGGGGAAGAGGGAAGAGCAGATGCAAAGGCAGGAGGACAGTCCAGGAGGCCTGTGTGGGTGGAGCAGAGCGAGTGAGCTGAGTAGTCAGAGATGAGGTCAGGCTGGTAACGGCAGGGGGCAGATCAGATAGGTGCCTCTCAAATCTAACCTTTGGTAAGGGCCTTTTCTAGAAAATGTATGCCATGGGGGTAACAAGACATGCGTGGAAGAATTGTGAAAAGACGGCAAGTGCAAACACATTTGCAAATCATATCTCTAACAAGGGACACATACCTTGAATATATAAAGAACCCTTACACTCAATAATAAAAACGATAAATGAGCAAAGGATTTGAATAGACATTTCTCCAAAGAAGATGGACAAACGGCTAATACAAACTGCACAATTGCATTTCCCGAACTGCCGATGATGTCGAGTGTGAGAAGATGTTCGACATCGTTAACCATACAAAGGGAACTACCAATCAAAACCATGGTGAGCTGCCACTCCACGGTCACCAGGATGGCTACAATGGAAAAGATAATAACAAGTGTTGACAATGATGTGGAGACATTGGGATGCTCACAGATCACTGGTGAGAATGTAAAAATGGTGCCACTGCTTTTGAAAACAATCTGGAGGTTCTTCAAAAGGCAAAAGATACAATTGCCAGAGGATCCAACCACTGTACCCCTGGGTATATGTTTAAGAGAAGTGAGAGCATGCCCACAGAAACTAGTCCACAAATGTTGATGGAAGCATTGTTCACAATAGTGAAAAATAGTAAAAATCCAAATAAAATGCACTATATCCATACAGTAGGATATTAATTGGCAACAAAAAGCAATGGGGGACTGAGAAATGCTAAAACATGAATGACCCTTGAAGACATTGTGCTGAGAGACGGAAGTCAGACATAAAAGGCCACTTATCGTATGATCCCGCTTGTCGGAAACGTCCAGCACAAGCAAATCCAGGGACACAAAGCAGACTAGTGGTTGCCAGGGCCCTGGGCAAAGAGGGGAAGGGGTTCATGACTAAGGGTGCAGGATTTCTCTTTGGGGTAACACAAGTGTTCTAGAATCGACTGTGGCGGTGGTCGCCCAGCTCTGCGAACACACCGAAAACCATTCTCTCGTGCTCTTTAAATGAGTGAGTCGTATGGTGTGTGAGTTACATCTCCTCAAGGCTGTTAAAAACCACAGGAAAAAGTCTGCTCTGACTCCTCTGAGGAGGACATTCTAGAGGGAAACAAGCCTGGCACAGAGATCCCAGCACGGAGGCCGTTGCAGTAACCCAGGTGGCTGTGGAGCAGATGGGGACAGTAGGAAGGTTCCTTTCATGGCAGAGTGGTGGGCTTTGCTGGACTGGATGGGGCTGAGCTACTGCTCCAGCCTGAAGACTGGGGGGCACCCGGACAGAGAGGAGCAAAGGAGGGGGAGCACATCTGTCAATGAGGCAGCCCCTCAGGGGCGCACCGCTGTGGGGAAGGCAGTGACTAGGTATCTGGGGACATGCAAAGAGATGAGAGCCCCAGAAGGGTCATAGTCTGAGTGCAGACTTCAGCACAGACACGCAGACAAAGTTAAATGAGTACAAAACCTTAATTAAATGCCCCAGACAACACTGGAAGGGAGATTGAGGGAACATAAACTAGTAATCACCCAGGAATTCAAACAGATGACTCAGGGATGCAGGACTTCCCCCACCCCCTCCCGCTGTAAGGCAGGGCTGACTCAGGAGACAGGACAGAGCCACAGAAACCCTGTGATTTGGGAGTCACCAAGTAGCCTGCTGCGGCTGGAGTCAGTGTCACTGGAGATGTGGAGGGAGAGAGGGTTGGAGGAAGCAGAAAACAATTTCCTTTTAAGATGCAAAGGGAACACGCTGTCTTCAGTCGATCATAAGAATGAGCTTAACAATTTTATTGCAGAAATAAACCAATTGTCCTGTTGGGAAAGACTAACTACGAGAAAGACCTACTGGCTTTCCAACGTGATGGGACAATAAACAATGCTCATGACAGATTGCCAGACAAATGAGACGTAATAATGAGGGTCAAACACCGTCGTTAAAGCCATGGGAAGGAGGATCAGGAGGAGGGGAAACCACTGTTAACTATGAGGAGAAAGCTGATTACAAAGTGGCCGGAGAGGCTTTCTCACAGCTGTTTGAGTTCAGCCCATCGTGAGGCTGTCCAAGAAACACACTAATGTTAGATCCATACAGTGAGAATTAACTACCTGTTCTTCTTTCAGAGCAAATAAAGAAGACAATAGTTTTAGGACCTGACAAATGTTTCCTTGATTTAGACTTTTTTTCCCTTGTGAGAGTGATATATTCCACCCTCCAGTTTTGGAAATGGTCCTTTTTATAGTCCAGAGCGAGGAGCTTGTGTTTCAGAGGTAGGCTGTTTGCTGAAGTCCCCTCACTTTACTACTGTTTAATGTCCCTTTGCCTCAGTTTCCCCAGTTTGTGAACTGGGATGATGCCATTTGCCAGGGCTTCAGGAAGATTGACAGTGACCAATCGCGCGGTGGTTTGTCCTCACTCCACAAGGTCAGCTGTGAGCGGACGGTCTGCTTTCTGCCCGTCCCTCACTTTCTGCAGCTCTGCGGTGCACTTAACGCTTTGTCACCGACTTTCTCGTGCCTCCGGCTGCAGGTCCCCAGTGTCTCTGCGGGGAGGGGCTCCTTCTCCTGTCCCACAGCCAATAGTTTGGGTTTCCTACCTCGGTTGATTAATAGATATAAGTAGTTATATCATTTACTACTGTTTAGCTAAAACCCCCAATGTCAGCAGGCTGCATTAATGGGCCATTGTTGGGGGGGGACAATTTTGTTGTCCAGCCATCCAAATCCTGGATGAAAGTACTTTTTGCAATTCATGCAACAACGTTTATTAGATTCTCGTGTATGCTGAACATAGTCATCGTCTGAAACTGTTTCAGGCTCTTCATCACCATCTCTGTCATCATCATCATCCTCATCCCTATCTGCATCACCACCCATCCTGCGTAGAAACACTCAGCCATACCGGATGGCCTACAGGAAATACACCTAAGCATTTTGGGGGCCATCAAAGGACTCCAGGTGGAATATGAAGTATGGTGAGGGGGCCAGCCTTGACCATAGGCTGACTTCAGAGCCTCTGGGCTTTGACCGTGTGGGAGGGAGGGAGCCTGAAAAAGGTTCCTGAGAAGGGCCGTCTCTCCTTGCCGCTGGTGTGGCTTTGGGAGCAGGATTCCCTGGTTCACCACAATGAGCATGGCTGAGGCACCGGCATTCAGCATGGTCCAGTCTACGCTCCACTTGCCCCGGGGCCTGTTCTGGGTCCTCTTCTGTTCATGAGCCATTCTTGCCTGAGGCTGTTTGGCCTACAGTACACAAAGATTACTAAGGTTGGCTGCAGCCTGGAGGTGCCAGACACTCCTGTGGGCCAAGGGGCTCACACAACGGCACATGCACACCCCAGGGGCTGCACCCTGTAGGGAAGCTCCGCCCTAAGTGTGGTTTCTATTTCAACACAGAAGGCAGAGCTGCGAGAAAAGCCATGTGTTGTGGGGCGGGGGTTGGTGGAAACAAGAGAAGTGCCAGCTGCCATGGCCCAGCTTGGTGCCCTGTGCTGACCGCCTCATCATAGGAGAGTTCACATTCAGGGCAGGGGACTAAGAAGAAGACCTGGTGGGATGGGGGTGGGGTCGGGAAGGGGATATGATGTTCTTCAGTCTTGAGTGGTGGCTCCTCCAGTGCTGTGGCCTCAGAAGTGGAGACTGAGCTTCAAACCCGAGAAGGGACCTTCTGGCACCAGGGCTGCTGACCTCCCATTGCACCACAGAGCAGGTGGGGCCGACACCCACTCATCCAAAGCTCTTTCTTTTTTAAACTGAAACAGATTTGATGGTAAAATATAACACAATTATTTTCTTACAAGAGTAACACACAATTACTGTATAAAATCTTAAAAACTAGCCTAAAAATAAAGCAGGAAAAAAAGATTTGTGGATATTTATAAGAAGCATGCTTTTAAGAACGACTTTTCTGAAATTTAAATCTTGTTCAGGAAAGTTTGATTTCCTAGATATCACTGTGTGAGTACAGGTTAAATAATTTGTGATCAAAAAGGTTCATTTAAAAAATAAATGAACTTCTGAAGAATGGTTGCAGCCAGTGTAGAGTGTCCCTCTGGGTAGCCCTCACCCAGTCTCAGTGTCATGGTACCACAGTCCATTTGTCACACTTGGACACCAGCACACGTCCATTGCCATTAACGGAACGAAACAGGTTTTATTCGGACATACATTTCCTTTCATGTAACTATGTCACCTCCCACTGAATCTGATGCAGTTACTAAAGATCTTAGGTTTCTACCTCTCGTTCCTGGGCACAATGGAATCACCTGATTTAAGTCATCGGCCTCACATTCTTGGAACTCTCACTGTGAAAGATGGCTTCGTATTATGGTAAAATATGCGCTGTTCTATGCAGGAGTTCCTGCATAATAACTCAGCCACGATCCAATAGACCTTCCTCATAAAGACTATAGGCATCTTTATTGAGTAAACCACGTGGGAGGTTCCTAATAAAACCGTGTCCTTAGATGCCTTAGAATTATTTTGTTACTTCCCTTTTTTAAAATGCTGTGTTATGAAAAGGAAAAGAAAGGGAAGCTGTATCAGTCAGAGTCCTACAAGAAACCGATGACATGCCCAGATGGAATAATTGACAGCTATTAATAAGACAGCTATTTACAAAGTTGTGTGTGAAGGAGACACTTGGGGACAGAGAGCTATTCTGAGCAGCGGTAGTGGAGAGCCCGTGCTACCTCCAGGCTGTGGGGGCTGGAGGGGCTGGAGGGAGCAGTCGTAAGGAATGGTGGTGACACAAGTGGAACAAGAAGTCAGCAGTGAAATCTGTAAACAGACGTTAAACAATGTGATTTCACTCATACGTGGAATATCAAACCAAAGGCAACAAGTGAACAAACAAGGAAAACAAACAAACCGATACTCAGAGACACAGACAACAGCATGGTGATGACCAGAGGGAAAGGACTAAGGTTGGACGGAAAAGGGTAAAGGGGGCCAAATATGTGGTGATGGAAGATGATTTGACCTTGGCTGATGGGCACACAATGCAATATACAGATCATGTACCATAGAAATGTGCACTCCTAACCTACATAATCTCATTAATGAATGTCACCCTAATGATTTTAATTACTAAGAATAATTTAACTGGAATTGTTCATGTCATTCAGTCTAGACTCTGTTGTCCACATCAGCTGTGCGGAGCTGAACAGAGAGAGAAATCAGACTCGTGGGAGAACAAAGGGATGACACGTCTAGTTCAGTCTGAGCGTCACAATTCCCGTGCTGCTCTGGGTAAATGGTGTGCTTCCTGGCAGCTGGGAGAGCTTGACCAGTTTGCTGGAATGAGGGTGGTCAGCAGCTTCACTCTCTGGAGGGGCTGTGCCATGCCATTGTGACAGCTTCCCTGCACCCGTGCTCTCCTGTGCCAGGGGCCCCGCTCGGCATCCTGCTCTGCCTCTGGGTCCGTCCTCCCCTGTGGTCACATGTTAGGCAGTTGTCTCCTGCCTCAGAGCCGGCAAGTAGGTTTGCCTCCTTGTTTTCCATCGCTTCCTCCATGTTGGGTTGGAAGAATTCCTTACCAGACAATTTGCATGTCAGTTTAACCTCATTAAGTCCATTGTGATTTTCATAATTTCTTTTTTGATGTCCCGTGTGTGGACATGATTCTTTCCCCCGATTTCGGTGAGAAATAATGGGCACACCTCATTGTACAAGTTTAAGGCTGTCAGCATCATGGTGTCGTTTACACATGTTGGGAGATGATCACCACACATCCTCTCTTCTAGGTACAAGAAAAAGAAAAGAAAGAAGAACAGAGAAAAGGGAAAAAAATTATCCTTGTGATGAGAGCTCTTAGGATTTGCCATTGACTCTCGTAACTACTTTCCTGTATATTACCAGCAGTGCTCACTAGAGTCCTCTTGTTGTACATTGCATCCCTTGTACTAATTTATCTTAGAAACGAAAGTTTGTGCTTGTGGGACCTTTCCTCCAACCCCCTTCACCTGTCCTCCATCTCTGGTAACTACAAGTCTGATGTCTTCCTGGGAGTTTTTGCTTTGTGTTTTGAGATTCCACATAGAAATGAGATCATAACAGTATTTGTCTTTCTCTGTCTGACGTATTTCTCTCAACGTAATGCCTTCAAGGTCCATCCATGTTGTCGCGAATGGTAGGATTTCCTCGTTTGTTTGTTGTTGTTGTTGTTGCTGTTTTGTTAATGGCTGGAGGATGCAGATACTAACGTCATCACCTCCCCCGGGAGAAGAGACTGAAGTGCACTGATAACAGCCCAGGCCCAAGAAGGGTGCTCCCTTCATTCCATCACGCTTTCACGTTTTGACAAAGACGTTGTAGATGAAATAATTGATAACTGGCAGAAGATCCATTTGGATTGTCATAATAAAAAGCCAATTTGGAGAACAACTTATTTTAGAATTTTATTAGTAGGTTATGAACTTATGATGAAAACAAAGTGATTTGAAAAATTTCAAAAGGTCGAAGTAGAAGACATGACTAGGTTTGTAGGTTAGAGAAATCTAAGATTATGGGTCAAATTCGAGAGAAATTCGGGAAGCTAGTGTTTATGTTAAATGACTGATAAGTGAATAGGTGTCTCCTGAGGGGTGTTTCCTCTCAGGAAGTACAGTGCTTGTCCTCAGCACTGTCAGCCAATACTCTGGGGATGGAAATCAACGACATCCAAATTATCATCACGGGCAACAGTAAGAAACACACGCAATAGTGAGTAAGGGCGAAGCATCTGCTGGGCTCTGTGCTTAGCCTCATACACACCAATCACAGCTGACACCGCAGATAGGTCTTATAATGAGCCCATTTATTACCCAAGCAAACAGGTGCGAAGAACTGAAACATACCTAACATCGCAAAGGGTAGGAGCCCAAATCAGGACCCAGCTTTTCTGATTCCATTGCCCAGAGTCCTAACCATAGGACCCTGCTGTTTCCCAGCGGTTCAAATTCATGCAGGGTTGGAGGAGGGCAGGTCTACAGGAATCTTGACAAGCTTGAATGATCAGAACCTTCCGAAATGAAACGTCACATGGTTAACTTCTTCATGAAGCTGTACTCATGTTCTAGAAGTCCCTGTTCAAACACTGAAAAAAGACAAAGTCTTTTCAGTATCAACATCTACAAAAGAGACCAGCAGTTCTAATTATTAGCATTTTTGAAGTGAGTCTACTGTGTTGAGCTGGTTGCCATCAAGGCTAAAGAGCGTATGGGCTAGTGTTCTGTAAACCACAAAGCACTACCTAGTATCGCATGTGCGCATGCCTACTGTACTGACAGATGTGGACTCGTAGGAGGAGAGGGGCTTGGAGTGGTTCTCCTTGCTCTTCACCCTGTGGCTGGAGCGTGGCACTCAAGACCGGGCCCTGTGTGTACACAGAGAAACTGGAACGTGTTAGAGGAGTTTGCAACTCACATACTAGAGGTCCCAAGGGAGGGCAGGGAGGCCTCTTGAGCAAGTCCCAAATGTCATGAGAGTCATGGGAAGGAGACAGCCCTGGGCCTTTCATGTGAAGGGCTCGGGTGTGCATGATTTGACCCTCACTCCAGCCCCAGCAGAGTGAGACCCCAGGCTTTGTCAGCAGCCTGGGCAGGTGTGGGGCACAATGGGAAGGTGGTGAGGCTGGAGAGCAGTCAGCAGTCAGACCCTAAACACGGAGCCAGTTTCCTCATTGCATGCCAATACCTGCTGTCCCAAATCCAAGTCCATGAGCTTCCTGTATGTGCACACATCCTTTCTCTCTTGAACTTGATCGGGGGGGAAGCCAGTCCTAACACAACTGACATCTGTCTTTAGAATCCTCTGTAAGCAGCCAGCCAGCCAGTCTCTAGAACCTCAGAATTCTCAAGAAGAATCAGACATGTGTCTGCTCCCCACTGCACCCCAGGTACAAGGGTCCACTGTGAGATTTACCCATGAATCCTCTGGACTCTCTCGCTGGGCTCTGGGTGAGGGGCAGGCACCTACCTGTCACCCAGAACCTTGCAGTGTAGCTCATGTGGAACAAATTCTCCTCAGAGCCTCACCTGTCTCCCCGCTCACTCCCACCTTTTCACATCTGGTGTCGAGAGGTCCATGAGCATGGCATCTGCTTGTAGTTCTGGGATGATTCTACTGAGATCTGTCTCTGGCATTTCAGTTTGGGACATCTATTGTACTTGGAGGGTATGTTTAAACATCCCACTGCTTTTATATCCTTCAATTACTTCTCAAAGAGATTGGAGATGATTGACAGTAGAACTTCCTGTTTTGTTGGCCAGTTTCAGGTGCAGTCCGAGACCTTATTGCTTTCGTCTTAATTCCCTAAAAAGTTCAGCGTCCCCATGTGAAGTGGCTTTGTTGTTCCTCATGATTTCTCAGAGACGCTGATATGTGCTTAAGAGGGTGGACATTATGTCCACAGAACATATATTTCTTAAAGCATCACTTAAGATCAATGATTTTTAATCAGGTATATTCCAGAATCTTCAGTGGAGTTTCTTTTTTAAACCCATGTGCCGGGATGCATGCCTGGCATTCCGTCTTAGCGCATCTGGGGTGTGTCTAACACGTCGGGGTATTCGTGCTGCACAGCAGAAGCTGCACAGGGGACTCTGTCCTGGTGAAAACCCAGCCTTCCACAAACTGTCTCCTCTAAGGAATCTCACCTGCAGGCCCCACCTCCCTTCCTGTTTGCCTTTAAATCTGGAATTCCACACATGAAATGGAACGTCCCGGACTGTGTCTTGCACAGAGTGGATGATGCATTTATCCATTCATCCAATATTTGTATTTATAGCCTGGGCGAGCAGGACATCAGAGAGACACAGGCTCCATGTGAAGTCAGAGTCAAGGGCAGAGGGTGGCACCAGCTGACAGCAAGGCCAGGCCCTCCCCGGGAACCTCCCTGATCTGTAATTCTTCCCCCGAGTTGACATAGCTTGCAGGGCGGAGCCCTCCACACAGAGGGCTAGTGTGAGGGGGGCCCTGCAAATACACATCCCAGTCTAGAGTGGGGAATTGCTCACTTGCTTTTTTTTAATTTAAAAAATTTTTAATTTCGTTTGTCTTTAGAGGTGAAGGGAAGGAGAGAGGGAGAGAAATATCAATGTATGGTTGCCTCTCGTGCATCCCCTGCTGGGAACTGGCCTGCCTGCAACCCAGGCATGTGCCCTGACTGGGAATCAAACCTTGATCCTTTGGTTCGCAGGTCCGCACTCAATCCACTGAGCTACGCCAGCCAGGGTGCTCATTTGCTTTTTAAAAGAAAGTGTTTTGCTTATTAGGAGTTGCTGAAATCCAAATGGCAGAGCACTGGAGGCTGAAGATGAACGGGTCACCTTCCGGAATTGTTCAGGCTGCAGGCCTCCAGGGCCTATGCTAAGGTGGGGAGGTGGGCAGGGAAACCAGGCTGCGGATTAAAAATATATTTTATGGGCAGGTCACCTAAATCTGCAATGATTCTCCCCATTCAGGGCTTCTCAGCTTTCCTCCGTCTCTTGTTAATCAGTTTAAGCTTGTGTTTCCATGCTGCCCAACTAAATCAATTCAGTTTTTCCCCCAAAGATGAGAAACAAAAAGATAGATATTAATATAGCAAAATAAAATCAATGTACAAAGAGCCTCCAACAGCTATGGCCTGTGCGGTTCGTTCCAGCGGAAGTTTTTCTGAGGATGGTAAATAAATAGGTCAGAGCCTCAGAGTGACCGGGCTGGACAGCGGAGTTGTCGGCGGATGACCCGTTTGGGCGTCTCCAGCCCCTACCTGTGGGGCTGGTGCACAGTGCCCTTTC
The DNA here is from genome assembly GCA_004024845.1 of Tonatia bakeri. Taxonomy (NCBI): domain Eukaryota; kingdom Metazoa; phylum Chordata; class Mammalia; order Chiroptera; family Phyllostomidae; genus Tonatia; species Tonatia bakeri. Next base: position 14,245 of record PVIA01017912.1, read on the forward strand.
CTCCCACATTAGTCTCGTTTTCCTCC
>PVIA01017913.1:0-14268 GCA_004024845.1 Tonatia bakeri
CTGGTGACTTTTCTTATGGTCACAGTGACACCCGTAGCTACAGCCACAGCTGTCCCTGAGTTCTGTTAACTTGTCTTTCCCTTTAACCTTCAGGATGTGCAAGTACAACAGCTCCTAAGGATGATTTATATTGGGGGCCTCTGCACCTTTTATCGATTTCCCTTAGCCCTGCTCACACCTTCATACACAGTCCCTTCATAATGCCCTTCTCAGTAACCTCACTATGTTGTGCCCTGTGTATTCTCCTGGGACCAACCAGATAGATGGATACAAAAAAACAAAAAGAAACCCCACAATGAAAAAAACTCCCAATCCTTTGAACACTAAGCTAATCTATGAAACCCAAGGTTATTAAAACTATTTAGTTTTGAAAAAAAGGTCAGCAAAGCACAGGGGACCTTGTGGGCCCTGTGTGGATCTCCCATGGACAATGCTACCAGCGCCCAAAGCTTTCCTGTAGGGGCACCTGTCTCTGGATTCTCGCTGATGGATCCTATGGCTCCCTGCGTCCACCACCCAAGGTGCAACTGTGAGCCTGTGGACTCAGAGGGACTAAACAAAGCTGCAACTGAAAGAAGATAGTCCAGAGCTGACTCTTACCTTACTGCCATTTTGAAGTTGAGGGTGAGAGTAGGCAAGGAAGAGCTTCCCAGGGAGTGCCAAAAACCAGAGGATGCTCTTCCAGCCTCTGGATAGGAGGTGCTTGCAGGAGCAGGAGTGAACCCTGAAGACCAGAGGAGGCTTATCAAGGAGCTGCACAGCCCCTGTGATTTCCTGCACCAGGGGCACTGGCAGATGAGATTCTGGAGATTAAGACAAGGGCCTCATGGGATATTTCTCATTTGACCAGATTCCAATGACTTATCTCTTCCTCTCTGCATCTTACCCACTCTGGTCCCCCTCCCTGTGAGGGATGGCTGTCCTGGAGCCAGCTGCTGTCCCCTGTGAGCCTGTGCAGGAAGCCCACCCACCAGACTTTTTATCCTCCGTAGCTGAAGAAGAGTTTGCTTGGCATTCAGACCTCTGCATGGCCTGGCTCATCTGACATTTTTCGTTTACTCACAGATGTATTGTACACAGATTAGTTTATTTCAGAGGCCACCAGAGTGTATAAAATGAAATGTGAAGTTTTTCCTAATCTTGTTCATTAGAGCAACTGATGTGTACAATTCCCATTTCTCGGTCTTTTACAAGGTATTTTATAGCTTTGCATAATGAAACTGCATTTCCAGTTTTGATTTATCAATGTCAACAATTGTGTATATTACATTTCCTTATAAAAATAAGGAATTTAGCACACCACATGCACATCACACACACCGTTGTCTCCCCACTCATCATGTTTGTTAGCTAGATTATTTTCAGATGATCTGGGGAGAACTAGGATTTTCAGCCTTAGTCTCGATGACTTCCTTTCATGTGCCCATGCTGCAGCCAAATTGAGTTACATGGCATTTCCTTTAATAATTTAGGATTGGAGAAGGTCTTTCTTTTAAAAAAAAATTTTAAAATGTGTGTGTGTGTGTGTGTTTTTTTTTGTATTTTAATGTAAGAGGAAGAGAGGGAGAAAGAGAGAGAGATAAGTATTGATGTGAGCCCTGCCTGGTGTAGATCAGTGGATTGACCACTGGCCTGTGAACCAAAAGGTCACTGGTTCAATTCCCAGTCCGGGTACATGCCTGGGTTGTAGGTCAGGTCCCTGGTAGGGAATGTGCGAGAGGCAACCACACATTGATGTTTCTGTCCCTCTCATTCTTTCTTCCCCTCTGTCTAAAAATAAATAAATAAAATCTAGAAAAATCAATACATGACCAAGGTGCCATGCCAGCCAAGGCAAGAGAAGGTCTTTCTAATGGTGACACAAAACTCAGTAACCGTAAGTGAAAATATTGATTTAAAAAACTATGAAAAATTGAAAATAAGTCTTGTACATGCCATTAGCAAGTCAAATAACAAACCAGAAAAATATTTATAATGCATATTTTGGACAAATTAATAATACAATGTATAGTATATGTATATGTATGTGTATATGTGTATCTGTCTTGTAAACATTACTCAGAAAGATCCCTAACAACAATAAGGAAATGACCACCTTGGTTCCTAGATAATCTATGTTTCTTAAACATGAGAAAAAATTCTAAAACATCCACATGATGACACAGGGTAATTGAAACTCCACTGAGATATTTTCTCTCTTAGATTTTCATATATCTCACTAGCCTAATCCCCTGTGTTCAGGGGCTCATGGGGAAAGTAGCACTCTACCATGATCAGCCGTCCAAGCAAAACTTTGCCTGAAAAGGGAATCTGCTCACAGTAGGCTCTTTACACTGAGCCACATTGGTAGGAGGTGTTGCCGCAGCCCTGCAAGTTTAGTAAGCAGCCGTTAAAATCTTCATCTCACCAGAAAAAGGTCTCCATTCTTTCCATTTTTAGAAGGTTTCATCAAAAAGTGGGAGAAGATGATGGCATAGGTAAAAACAGCTTACCTCCTTGCATAAGCTTATCAAAATTACAACTAAACTATAGAACAACCATCATTCAAAACTGTCAGGAATTGAGATGAATGGAAGACCAACAAATATGGAAATCAAGAAGAAACCACAGTTGAAACTGGTAGGGGAGGTGGAGACCATGGAATAGGCTGTTCCCCCATCCACATGTGGTGGATAAAAATTAGGAGGGATATCTCATGAATGAGGGGTCCCAGCCCCACATGAAGACCCCAGCTCAGGGTCTCAGTGCTGGGAAGATAAGTGTTCGTAACTTCTAGCCATAAAAACCAGTGGTGATTCAAGCTGTGACAGACAAATTGCTACAGTCTCAGGCAGTTCCTTTTAAGGGGCCCATGCACAGGCTTACTCGGGCTCTCTCCCTCTGATCTGCAGCATGGGGGCAGCAGCTTGAAAGGCAACAGAGACATGCAGGGAGAACCGAATCGTCCAGCATCAGGGCGAGAGCTGGGCAAAAGCTTTCCTCTAGACAGAAGTGCTGGCAGAGGCCATTGTTCCGTTTCTGAACCAACCCCCACAGAGCCAGCAGGCAGGTGCCGTATCTGAGATCCCATCAACCTGGCTCACACTGTTTGTTTCACCCTGGTAATTCTGGAGGCCTGGCCCCATCCCACTTTCAGGCTCACCCAAGCTGTTATGGTGAATACCATATGAATAGCTTGTCTTGGCCCGTCCTCCAGATTTCCCCGAAATTCTTTAAAACAAGCAGTATCAAGCTTCAGCAAGTCCTGTACCTCTCTCTAAGTTACCCCAGGCCTGTCACTAGCAGCAGCCAGTCTTGTCTACAACTTGGCCTCTCCTGGGCACCTGCAAGCCCAGCACAAGTAGCAGCCATCTGTAGACCACTTTGTAGATAATGCTGAGTGACCCTGGACAGAACACAGACAGTAACTGACATTGGATTTGCCAATAGCATTTAAGACTCAACTACAATAGGAGGGTGTACACAGCCAACACAGTGAGCACACATAGTGTACCCAGGTTGGGTAATAGAGGAAACTGTATCATTGGATCTTACAAGACATCTACTACATTAAGCCCTCTATTAAGCCAGTGGAGATATAGTAGTTCTACCTAATACATACAAACACAGGGAGGCTGTCAAAATAAGGAGAAAAAGAAACATGGCCCAAATGAAACAACAGAACAAAACTCTAGAAAAAGAACTAAATAAAATGGAGAAAAGCAATCTATCAGATACAGAGTTCAAAACACTAGTTAAAAGGATGCTCAAGGTTCTTAGTGAGGACCTCAACAGCATAAAAAACATCCAGTCAAAAATGAAGGATACACTAATTGAAATAAAGAACAAATTACAGGAAATCAACAGTCAAGTGGATGAAGCTGAGACTGAAATCAGTGATCTGGAACATAAGGAAGAAAAAAATAATCAATAGGAACAGCAGGAAGAAAAAACAATAAAAAAAATAAGGATAGTATAAAGAGCCCATGGGAGAACTTCAAGTGTACCAACGTTGACATCAGGGATGCTGGAAGGAGAAGAGAAAAAGCAAGAAATTGACAACCTATTTGAAAGAAAATAATGAAAGTAAACTTCCCTAACTTGGTGAAGGAGATAGGCATACAAGTCCAGTAAGTACAGATAGTCCCAGACAAGATGGATGCAAAGAGGCCCATTCCGAGACACATCATAATTAAAATGCCAAAGGTTAAGACAAAGAGAAATTCTTAAATGCAGCAGGAAGAATAGCAGTTAGTTGCCTGCAAGGGAGCCTCCATAAGACTGTCAGCTGACTTATCAAAAGAAACTATGTAGATGAGAAGGCATTGACAAGATATATTCAAAGTCATGAAAAGTAAGGACCTATAACCAAGATTACTCTACCCAAAGCTATCATTTAGAATCTAAAGACAGCTGAAGAGCCTCCCAGGCAAGAAAAAGCTGAAGGAGTTCATCATCACCAAATAGAATTATATGAAATGTTAAAGGATCTTCTTTAAGAAGAAGATCAAAAATATGAACAATAAAATGGCAGTAAATACATACCTATCAACAATTGAATCTAAAAAACAAATAAGCAAAACAGAAACAGGCTCGTAGATACAGAGAACATTTTGATGATTTCCAGGTGGGAGGGGGCCGGGGGACTGGGTGAAAAAGGTGAAGGGATTCAGAAGTACAAACTGGTAGTTACCAAATAGTTGTGGGGATATAGAGGACAGCATAGGGAATACAGTAGCCAAAAAACATATATTCAGGACCCATGGACATGGACACAGTGTGGAAATTGAGGGAATGGGGGCAGCTGGCTGGAGGGCAACAAAGGGGGAAAACTTGGCACAAGTATAATAGCATAAACAATAAAATATAATTTAAAAAATGGGAGAAGAATAGGAAGTTCTGCACTGCCCAGAATACCCGTGGGTTTTATAGAGCATGTTTTTTCTCCTCAAGTGGTCAGGAAGTTTTACACTATGAGGCTATGTTCCAGGCAATTGCCATAGCTATTTAACATACTTTTGTAAAATCTAAGGATGGTTAGTATTGTTAACCTGTAAAGGAGTTTACTTCTAACACATTTATGCAGATTAAGAGAACATGCCCTTTCTGAGCTAATGTAGCCGTGATCTTGCCTTTGTGTGAAGAAAATGTGTCCCCTCCTTCCTGCACAGCCCTGCACCTGGACACAAGAATCAGCCAGCCGATTGTACATCAGCCCCTCCCCCTCCTCTGCTTTTGTTTCATGCAGTAACCAAACTGTACAACTGTCCCCAGAAGACTGCCCTCCTCATGAACAGCACAAAGACATTAGAAAGCTTCAACCTCTGTTTCCTTCCTCCTAACCCGGTTTGCTCTCAGACTGCATTTTGGGTTTGTTCCACTCAGAGAAATGAAACCATTGTTATTGTTTTAAACAGTGTTTGTTCAAATGTGTTCTTGAGATCACCAGTGTTTTCGCTCACCTTCCCATTTCACCTTTCATATACTCTGTTCCTCAAACATATTCTTTTTTAAAGATAAATGGTTTTTATTTGAAAATGCCAAGTGTACGGGGGGGGGGGGGAATAAAAGCCCTGACCACTGAGGCTGAGTTTGTTGGGCATCATCTCATAAACTGAAAGTTCACCCTCTCCATTCCATGTTGCCTGGGTTGCAGGTTCAGTCCCCTGTTGGGGCAAAAGCAATAGGTAACTGATAGATGTTTCGCTCTCACATTGATGTTTCTCTCCCTCTGTTTTTCCCTCCTTCCCCTCTCTCTAAAAATAAATAGATAAAATCTTTACAAAAAGATCTCTTTTATTCCCCTGCACAGTATTTCACTGAGATGATGCCAGGAGGCTCTATGCTGCTCAGACAGAGCACCAGAGAGGATCCAGAAGGTACGTCTTGTAGAACTGGTTTTTATGTATCTTTCCTATATACACAAGTGAGCAATGCCTCTCCCCCATCACCCGCAGAACCCACCCCACTTGGGTAAGCAGGCAGGAACTGCAGCAGCTGTCCCACCTGGGCCCAGTCACCCTACAAACAGGGCACGTGTTGTAGTGCTTCCCCAGAATGTTCCCAAGTCAGAGGAGGAAAAGGAGGAAAGAAATCCATGGAGGCTGCTGTAGAAGCTTGGAGCTGGAAGGGAACCACATACATACATACATACATACATACATACATACATACATACATTCATATATACATAATATTGACATCCAGGTTGGAACGCGCATCTTTCAAAAAGAAAAGAAAAAACAGGGAAAATAATTTGAAAACAAAATTTTTAAACATTATATCAATATAATCTTTTTGTATACTACCATGCCAACTGTATACATATTTAGTTTTTTCTGTTGATTTCCATTGTTTGTGCTTTTTTTTTTTTTTTTTTTGCATGTGAGGTCTTGGCTTTGAAACAGTTAAGTAAAACCAAAAAGGAAGACCAGAAAGAGGGCAGGTGGCTCAGCAGCTGGCCCTGTAGCCTCTTCCATGGCACCTTTCATAAGAAGAATGGGGAACGGGGTGTGGTGGGGGAGAAACAGAGAACCAAACTCAGGCAGATTTTGGGGGAAGCTGCAGGTAAAGAGGCAAGTTCAAGTTCTTCTCCCAGCACAGCTGGAGTACCCACAGAAGACAGAAGAGTCGAAAGAGGTGACAGGGACTAAAATGGTACTAGTTCTATCCTACCTGAAGCCATTTTCTCCCAACCCAACCCACCATTGCATTCAGCAGAAGTCGTGGTGAAGGGGGCAGTTCCATGGCAGGCTTCTCTCACAGTCCCACCTCCCCCAGCCCTGGGGATTTTTCAGAGTCCAGCAATGCTGGCTGGACACCTGTGAGAAGAAGAGCATCCACAAGGACCTGAGGCCAGGAGAGGAGTTTCTTTCCCCCATCCCAGGCATTCTGGAATGAGCTGTAAATGTTGTTCCTGCATCAGGACTGTCCTACTTGGTGAGAAGTGTCACTGGTACAGAAGCCTCCCCTCCCTGGGGCGTCTGACAGGAAGAGGACCTGATGGAAAAGCTTCTATTTGCTGGGCCCTGGCAACAGGCTGTGGAGGTGGATCTCAGACACTTCCTGGGTCAGAAGGACATCTTGCATCCACAGATGATACTGGATTTCTCCAAAGAGAGCAGACAAGGTGGTCTGAGGACCAAGCACTATCTAATATGCTGACGCTCTGAAGAGACCCTCTGCCTGAAGAAAAGTTGGCCCCTGATGAACTCCTCATCCTGCTCAAAAGGAGTATCTCCACAGACCACGATGCACAGCAGGACCCCCAGAGACCAGACTGCCGCCGACGTGCCTGATAGCGACAACAGCAAATCTGCTCTGGAGAACTGTACACTCTGGTCCCACCAAAGCCCGTGTAAATGTGTCCTTGAGCAGTAACCCTGAGCTCTCGTGACTAAGGTCGGTGAGGATGTTCTCATCCCTGATGTCCTGGTGGAGCACCCTGTCATTGTGGCAGTGCCACTTGCCCTTCTGCCACCTGCCAGAAGCAACTGTGGGCCAGTTCCTCCTGCAGGGTCCCCCTTTCCATGGTAAAGTCGAAGAGGTCTTGCACTGGCACGGATCTCTCTAGGATCAGGGAGAAACCCTGGGGTCTCTCGAACCAGTCCAGGAGCTTAATGATGCCCAAGAGGCCCGAGCTCACCCTCTTCAGCAGGACCACTTCCATGGGTGCTCAGGTCCTGTTGTGCAGCTCTCCCCAGGTGGAAATCCAGTCTTTTTCTCCAGGTGCCTGAGGGCCCTGGCAGGCTGTCGGCAACACTGCTGCCCGAGTAGATGGAGCTCACATGCCGCTGCCCAGGATTGGGCCAACTGGTACTGTGACTCCAGGGGCTCCTTTTATTTGCAGGGCGCTGCATGCATGGGAGCAAGAGAGTTGATTTGGGACAGATCATTCCAACCTCCAGGGCCTGTATCCAGAAGAGCTGCAGCAGGAGATGGAGATGGGGCTCACGCAGAAGGCTGAGGGCTAATCAGAGGACAACTGGGTGCACTGCCAGAGCTGGCGGCTGGTGGACCCATCGCCGGAGTGGATGGCTTGTGGGACTCTTGCGGTAGGGCCGCGGCACAGGGAGCTTGTAGCTGCTGCTGCTGCTGCCGTTGACGCTCGGTCCAGACACCTTGGAAAAAGGACTCACAGACATGGGCAACAGTGTGGTGACTGCTGGAGGTGTTGGGGAGCGGGGTTGGGGGTAAGGGTGCTAAAGAGTAATGGAAAAATACAATAAAGATTAAATTAAAAAAACATATTCTTCGGCTTTTTTTCTTGAGTCTTCAGGTGTAAGTGCTCCAGTTTTTCTTTGCCTGAAAATGCCATAGGTTTTTGTTCATTTTCTAAAGATGTTCTTTTCAGAAACAGCTTGCTAGTGAGACAGTTTCATTCCTCCTGTGCATTGAAGACCCACATCTTTGCCGCCAGTGTTACCGTTGTGACGCTGGCCAACAGCCAAGCTTCCACTCCTGCTCTCTTTCCCGGAGCTTTCCTCTTCCTCTGGTGCACTTTCACCTTTATGCGTGTGGTGGGTCTAAACCTTCACATCAGGTTTAGGGCTTGTGGAGTTTCCTGGATTTCAGGATTACTATCATTTAATAGTTTTGGGCAATTTTCTGCTGTTATCTCTCTAAATTTTGCACAGTGATTAAGGACACAAACCCTGGAGGCAGGCTGCTTGGCATCCGAATGTGGCCTTAGACAAATGTGGTGACTCCTCCAGGTTTTAGTTTTCTCATCTTTAAAATGGGGATGACGTTATTACCTACTTCAGAGGTTTGTTGTAATGATTGGTGAGTTAATTACATAATATCGGGTTGGCCAAGAGTTCCCTTGTTTTTTTTTCTGTAAGATGGCTCTAGAGGTGCTTAGTTGTCTCTAACTTCTTTTGACAGAGTTTTTTTTGGGGGGTGGGGGATTGTATTGTGACGGCTGTCATATCCGTGTGCATTAAAAGAAAATTGGTGAAATTTTAGAGTTCCAGCCAAGATGGAGGTATAGGTAGAAACACTTCATTTCCTTGCACAACCAAAAGGAAGATAACAACCAATTTAAAATCAATAAACAACCAGAAGCACTACAAAATCAGATTGCATGGAACTCCAACAACCAAGGAATTAAAGAAAAAAACAACCAGAAAAACCAGACTGGTACACTAAGACAAAGAAATACAGCCCAAATGAAAGAACAGAGCAAAGCCTCAGAAAGAGAGCTAAGTGATGAGGAGACAGCCAACCTATAGAGCCCTGGTAATCAAAATGCTCATAGAACTGATTGAGCTTGGTGAAAAAATGAAAAAAAAAAAGATAACCAAAATGAAATAAAGCAAAATATTTAGGGAACCAACAGTGACAGGAAGGAAACAAGGACTCAAAGCAATGATTTGGAACAAAAGGGAAAAATAAACATCCAACAGGAACAGAATGAAGAAACAAGAATTCAAAAAAAGTGAAGAGAGACTTACAAACCTCTGGGACAACCTGAAACATTCCAATATCCGAATTATAGGGGTGCCAGAAGAGAAGAACAACAGCAAGAAATTGAAAACTTATTTGAATGAATAATGAAGGAAAACTTCCCCAATCTGGTGAAGGAAATAGACTTCCAGGAAGCCCAGGAAGCCCAGAGAGTCCCAAAGAAATTGGACCCAAAGAGGAACACACCAAGGCACATCATCATTAAATTACCCAAGATTAAAGACAAAGAGAGAATCCTAAAAGCAGCAAGAAGAAAGTAGAGAGTTACCTACAAACCATAAGGCTGGCTATCAGCTAATTTCTCAAAAGAGACCTTGCAGGCAAGAAGGGACTGGAAAGAAGTATTCCAAGTCATGAAAGTCAAGGACCTACATCCAAGATTGCTCTATCCAGCAAAGCTTTCATTTAGAATGGAAGGGCAGATAAAGTGCTTCCCAGATAAGGTCAAGTTAAAGGAGTTCATCGTCACCAAGCCATTATTATACAAAATGTTAAAGGGACTTATCTAAGAAAAAGAAGATAAAAAATATGAACAATAAAATAACAACAAACTGACAACTATCAACAAATGAACCTAAAAGAAAAGAAAAACAATGAAAACAAAAACTAAGCAAACAACCAGAACAGGACAGAATCAGAGAAATGGAGATCACATGGAGGGGTTTCAGTAAGGGAGGAATAGGGGAGAAAAGGCACAGGAAAGAAGAAACATAATTAGTAGGCATAAAATAGGGAGAGATAAAAATGGTACAGGAAACATAGAACTTAAATAACTTATATGTACAACCCATGGACATGAACTAAGGGGAAGAGGAATGCTGGAGGGTTGAGGGGGCAGGGTGGAGGGGGGATAAAGGGGGAAAAATTGGGAAAACTACAATAACATAATCAATTAAAAATACTTAAAAAATTGGTGATTTTTTGTGTAACCATTTTAATACTGAAGATAGAAGAAAATTCTCAGTAATTTAGCCATCTTATGCCTTATTATTTCCAGAAAGGTAAAAACGCAACTGAAACAGAAAACAAGATTTGTGTAGTGTATGGAGAAGGTGCTGTGGCTGATTGAATGTGTCAAAAGTGGTTTGTGAAGTTTCGTGCAGGATGTTTCTTGCTGGACAAGTTTCCACAGTTGGGTAGAGCAGTTGAAGTTGATAGCGATCAAATCAAGGCATTATTTGAGAACAATCAATGTGTCATGCCAGGAAGGAGAGAGCCAACATATTCAAAATATCCAAATCAATAAAGTTATTGGTGAAAATGAAAACAGTGTCTTTTATTTATGGAAAAACTAAGTGAACTTTTTGGCTAACCAATAGTTTACAACAGGGACACATAGTAAGTACTATCTACTAGTTTACTCTTACGACGAGTTTTATTGTTCTTTCTTTCTGGAGGTTTATTCAACATATGTTACAGTTTCTTTTTCTAAGTTCTCTTTCTCATTTTCCATATCTTTGTGTCCTAGGCATCTTTTGGGCAATCTACTGATGTATCTTCTGCATTAGTAATCTCTTTTTCATTGTGTCTAATTTTCTGTTTAATCCATACACTGAATTTTCAATTCAATTTTGATACTATTATTTTCTAAAATTCTACTTGAGATTTTGTGTTTAAATTTGGTCATGTTTTAATGTCTTGATGCTGGATCACATGATCAATTCTCTCTTTTATGTCTTTAACCGTATTAAACAAGGCAATGTTGTAATTCTCTATCTGGTTATTCCAATGCCGATATCTACGTAGGTTTGGTTTTATGACCTTTGGTCTTTTATCACTTTGCTCTGGTGCCTTGTTTCTTTGTATGTTTGTCATTTATGATTGTGAACTGTTTATTTTCCTTGGGACTTTAGTTGTGGGAATTCTTCAAGGCCGAAATTAGAGCTGAGTTCTTCCAAACAAGACTTGTGTTTCCCAAAATTCACATGATCATATCAATAGATGCAGAAAAAGCATTTGATAAGTAAGGTACAGCACCCATTTATGATAAAAACACACAGCAAAGTGGGAATAGAGGAGCATTCCTCAACATAATAAAGGCCATATATGAGAGACCTACAGCCAACATCATACTCAATGGGCAAAAATTAAAATCTTTCCACTAAGATCAGGAACAAGATAAGGTTGTCCACTTTCACGACTTCTATTCAATATAGGATTGGAAGTTTTAGCCACAGTGATCAGACAAGAAAAGGAAATAAAAGGCATCCAAATCAGAAAGGAGGAAACAAAATTGTCATTGTTTGCAGATGACATAATAGTATACATAGAAAATCCTATAGACTCCGCCAAAAAACTGCTTGACCTAATAAACGAATTTGGCAAAACAGCAGGATACAAAGTCAATATCCAGAAATCAAAGGCATTTTTGTATGCCAACAATGAAACAGCAGAAGTAGAAATCAAGAAAAAAAATCCCATTCAATATAGCAAAAAGGAAAATAAAATACCTAGGTATAAATCTAACCAAGGAGGTAAAAGACCTGTGTGCAGAAAACTACACAACACTAAAGAAAGAAATCAAGGAAGACACAAAACAAATGGAAACATATACCGCGTTCACGGGTTGGAAGAATTAACATCATGAAAATGTCCATACTACCCAAAGCAATTTACACATTCAATGCAATACCTATTAAAGTACCAATGGCATATTTCACATAGAACAAACACTTCAAAAATTTATATAGAACCATAAATGACCCTGAATAGCTGCTTCCATTTTGAGAAAGAAAAGCAGAGTAGGATGGATCACAATATCCGATACCAAACTATATTACAAGGCCACTGTAATCGAAACAGCCTGGTACTGGCATAAAAACCAGCACATGGATCAATGGAACAGAACAGACAACCCAGAAATAAACCCAAGTCTCTACAATCAATTACTATTTGGTAAAGGGGGCAGCAACATAAAATGGAGTAAAAACAGTCTTTTCAACAAATGGTGTTGGGAGAACTGAACAGCTAACGTGCAAAAAAATGAAATGTGAGCACCAACTTACACCATACACAAAAATAAATTCAAAGTGGATAAAAGATTTAAATATAAGCTGTGACACCATTAAAGTCCTAAAGGAGAAGATGGACAGGAAAATCTCAGATATTTCATGCAGCAACATTTTTACTGATATGTCCCCCAGAGCAAGGAACATAAAGGAAAGAATAAACAAATGGGATCTCATCAAAATAAAAAGCTTCTGCACTGCTAAAGAAAACAGTATTAAAATAAAAAGAGAACCAACCATATGGGAAAACATATTTGCCAATGATACCTCAGACAAGGGCTTAATCTCCAAAATATATAAAGAACTTACACGATTATACTCTAAGAAGACAAGCAACCCAAATAAAAAAATGGGCAAAGGACTTGAACAGACACTTCTCCAAGGAGGACATACAGAGGATCCAGAGACACATGAAAAGATGCTCAGTATCGCTAGCTATCAGAGAGATGCAAATTAAAACCACAATGAGCTACCACTTCACACCAGTCAGAATGGCCATCATAAGCAAAACAACAAACAACAAGTGTTGGAGAGGTTGTGGAGAAAAGGGGACCCTAGTGCACTGTTGGTGGGATTGCAGACTGGTACAACCACTGTGGAAAACAGTATGGAACTTCCTCAGAAAACTAAAAATGGATCTGCCTTTTGACCCAGCAATTCCACTGCTGGGACTATATCCTAAGAGCCCTGAAACACCAATCCAAAAGAACCTATGCACCCCAATGTTCATAGCAGTACAATTTACAATAGCCAAGTGTTGGAAGCAACCTAGATGCCCATCAGTAAATGAGTGGATCAAAAAAGTATGGTACATTTACACAATGGAATTCTATGCAGCAGAAAGAAAGAAGGGGCTCCTATCCTTTGCAACTTCATGGATGCAACTGGAAAGCATTATGCTAAGTGAGATAAGACAAGCGGTGAAAGACAAATACCACATGATCTCACCTTTAACAGGAACCTAATCAACGAAACAAGCAAGTTATAACCAAAAACACTGAAATAGAGAACAGGCTGAGAGTGTCCAGAGGGGAGAGGGGAGGGAATTTCAGGGGAAAAGGGGAAGGGTTTACAGGAACAAGTATAAAGGACACATGGACAAAAACTAGGGGGGGGTGGAAATGCGAGAGAGTTGGGGAGGGTTGGGTGGGTGGGCTGGGATGGGAGTAAAAGATAGAAAATTGTACTTGAACAATAATTAAAATAAAATTATTTTTTAAAAAGACTTGTGTTTCCTCTTGCTAATGGCTGAAGGACCTTCCCAGCATGGCTTTCACCACCAGGCTGTATCTGGAAAATACATCTGTTATTTTCAGTTACAGGGAAGCCACAGGTTTCATGACATTGGACACAGTGTGATACTGACTTGTGGCTACAGATTCTCAAGAGATAATTTTTCTTCAACCATAGCCAACCTTGACTGAGTAATTTCTTGGAGGATTTTTTTCTAAATAGTGATACATTCACTAAAGGTTTAGTCTTTTTAGGTCCTAACTTCTAATGGAGCACTCCTGTTAGACTTTTCACCTTTGGCTTGTTCTAAAACTTTATCTCCCATCCCTGCCAGATCATGCAGGGCTTGTAGACAAAATAAAAAATTGGAATCTCCTATGAAAACAAAGGAGGTTTGTGTCAGGAATTTAACCAAGGTAGAATATTGCTCATTTTCTGCTTCAGAATTGTCCCACAGGTTGCTGAGTGGACAATACATGGCATATAAATGAAAGTATAAATATCAAGTATTACATAAAAACAATTGCATGAATCCTCTGAGATATGCACACAAACTTTCTGACTGTTTATGGTGTTTATT